>OY735207.1:11208889-11303889 GCA_963457665.1 Thysanoteuthis rhombus | reverse complement strand
CTGGCAGTTTACCAAGAATGAATTGTAAATAAAAACTGAGTTTGTAAACATTGAATTATTAAAAGTCATGAATGAGCTACACCAATATTAGCACAATGGGTTTAGATTTGGAAGCCTCTTAATTCCGGAAAAATTGTACTATAAATCTTTTTTTCCAAAGAATTTTTTTTGTGTTTTCAACTAATAAGACCTCATTAGACCTTCTTTACTTTTAGGGAAGGGTCAGTTTGGGAAAAAAAGTTTTAGGTAGGTGGTTCTACTTACAATTTAACTATTATGCTGAAGTGGACCCTTATTTCCAGTCCGTCGTATGAAACTTTGGCTCTTCTCTGGAAAAAAATTTCAATATTTCTGACATTTAAGGGTTTTCCAAATCTTGACCGTGCATTACAAATATAAAAATCTGTCAAATTTGTTACTCTAAAGGAGAGTTTGGCCTGGACAATGTTTTTTAAAAAAAGTTGGGAATAAGCCTCCATTTTCTGTGGTTCATTATTATTTTTTAATCTATCTTCATTTAATTTTATTTATTTTCATTTTTATTTTCTCAAAACCATAGAGGCTCTTTTTTTTTATTTCCCCAAATAAAGATGTTAGCCTTATATTTTTTTTTCGGATGCCAATCAGCTCGTGTGAGATGTCAATGATTGATATTAGCTGTGCATTATGTTGTTCTGTTATACATATATATACATAAATGTATATATATAAATAAATGTATATATATATATATATATATATATATATATATATATATATATATTTGGACTTTACATATCTATATGTATTTATAAATAGATTGATACATAGATGTATATATATGTATGTATGTATATATATATATATATATATATATATATATATATATATATATATATATATATATATACATATTATATATATATATATATGTGTGTGTGTGTGTATATATATCTTCATGTATCCTCTATCCTTTGCAGCTTGATGATAATATCCAATTGATCTATATTCAAGTTACACATATGCATCATTCCTTTCTACTATGGTTGCATTGGTTATCTCCAAGTGGATCAATGATTTAAAAGTCTGAATTGAATATAAACAGGAAGTGTACATATGCATTGTAATAGTCACTTGAGATATTTTTTCTGAATTCAATACTTATTTGTTTTGGGGTTTTTTTTTTCAAATAAGCTATAACCACCAACCTACAGTAATACCTCAGTTTAGCACTCAAGATATGTTCCAAAAAAATTCGACACCAACAGAGCCAAATAGAATCTTTATAATGTAGCCTAAATAGAATTACAAGCTTATTGTACATAATGCTATCTAATAGAAAATATTGTGCCGACAATCATTTCAAAATATGGTGTTGTTGACCATCAAAAAGATGGAATAGACTAGTGCTGTGTATCTTTACTAGTAGCTATTTTCTAAGGCTGGTGAAATATCACTTGGTAATGAGATTGCTACATGATGAATTATAGTGTATGTGTATGTGAATATTATTTTCATTCTTATAACACATTATTAAGCAGAGTGTACAGTTTACAATTATTTTTGAGACTGTTCCGATGATCCTGTCTCTTATCATTATTTATTTCAGAAACTTAACATTACTAAATTTATAACAAAAAATTTTGGAAAATCAAAACACTAAAAATTCAAAATCAGAAAGAAATTTTACTGACCTAAAATCTGTGTGATTATTACAACCAGCATGTACATTTTTCATTGTTTATAAATGAATACAAAGATAAAAATGAAACCCTAATCAACTATTATACTTGTTTATTTTGTCATATAACATTTCTATTGAAGCAGCTATTGTTTCTCTAATATTATTGTAGCAAAATGAAGTTTGGGAATATTTATAAATTCTGTATGATATGCATGTTAACATTATGTATTGATACTAACCATTGTCATTTGATATCATTTGTTATTTCATTGTCATCCTATTCCATTCATGTTTTGATATCATTAAATTGTTATATTTGTGTACAATTGCATCAATTCAAGCATTACCTTTTTTTTTAATGATTGTAAAAAAAGGATTAAAGAGTTAGTAACAAAGGACTGATATGACAAAGGAGTGATAATTTAGTGGTGAATTTTTAAGGAGTGACACGAATAATACCGTAATAAAGTGGCAAAGTGAAATGCTTCAAATCAACTTCTTCAGGAGTACTTATGAAACATGATCAACTCATTGTTTCAAAAGCATTCAGTGCTTATCCAAAACTATGAAGAAGTTGTCAGCTTTCAGTCGTGCTTATGCTCTCAGTTGGAGTAGTTACAATTGGAACTCTCTTCTCTATTGAGAGTTGAAAAAGCCTTAACTTCAACCCAATATACCAATTACGTCATCTCCTTTATATGGTATAAATGTCATTTGTTCATGATATTACTACTTTGATACGGTATCTATGTCACTCCTTTATGTGACTTCTTTGAATAGGACCAATATTAAAACCATATTTCAACCATTTTAAAAATGATTTTCTCCACAATCTGATTTTTGTGTGTTTTACATTTCATTCACATATTCCTGTTGCTGATCTAAAGTTTTGATTTTATTTGTCTTATTATGAGTGTTTTTGCCATAATTTCTTCCTCTATCTCAGAACTATGTGAATTTCTCAATCAAGTCTTTTCATTTTGTGAAAATTGTTGAGGATTATGTTGTTTTTTTCCCCTCATTCTCTTCTTCGTATGCAACCAATGAAAAATTTTTTAAGATGCAAATTTTGGATGTAGCATACATAAAAGGATCAATCGAAAATCATTTTCAAAATTCTGTTCTTGGTATTTCTCCGTTAGCTGTAGACCACTCATTGCATTTTGTTTTTCCATTTCACCGATTCCTTCATCCATTTCACATTTTGTGAATTAACTCTTTTACTTACTTTCCTAACTATCAAACTGCATAAATGCTTTTTAATGCTATTAAGGAGTATATGGCAGAAGGATCGGCTATCTATTCACATTGTTGGCCAGGTCACTCCACCAAGGAATTGAGTCTAACAGATTTCTATCAACATGATTTCGTTCAGCCAGTCTCAAGAGATAACTCACGAAAAGCGGAATCGATGCTTAGATCTGTGAAATGGAGGAATATGGTTTTATTTTTGTTGCCTTTTATTGCGATGCTAAAGTGACAAAAATAAGATGAAAGATAAACTAGTCTGAAATGAATAAAATCAGTCTTTATCTTATTTAACTTTTTTTCATGGAAAGTCAAGCATAGCATTTAATCATCAGCTAGGTCTTAGGCTTTTAAATTGTTCCAATTATTCTCCTGGAAATATGAAAACAAACATTCAATGTAGTACATGTAAAAAAATAACTTTATAATAACAAATTAAAATGATAACTCTGGATCATTCTGTAGATAATTATCCTGTATTGATTATTTTTTTAGAAAGAAAAGAAAATGACAGCTGTTTATTTGATAAAACTATAAAAATAAAATCCATAAATAATATGGAAACAGTAATCACCTGGAGTATATTTTGCTTAACTATTTTAGATATTCCTTTCTTCTATCTGTATTTAACAAGGTTGTTTTTTTATTATAATTCAATTAAATTCAACTGAATCTAGAATATGCTATCTTTTTTTTTATTATTACAGTTACTTCCCTTTAATTTGACCCATCCTCCTTCTAGATCATTGAGAGCAACATCTTTCTTTGCTCATTTCTTCCTCTTAAGAATTTATTCAAGTATCCTGAAGTTAAATATGGAAACTAATTACATGCTAGCATCTAGTTCTTATCACTTTTTATTGCTTTCACATTAACCATGTTTTACATCCTATTAACATGGATATACATCACTATGAGCTATTCAAAAGAATTGGGATTAGTTCATAAGACTGGCCTAATTACAATAGACACGTAGATGAATAAGTAAATGGGTTGGTGGATTGGTATGATTCAACTACTATTCATTAGTTCATCATCCATAACCTTGCTACATCCAAGCATAATTTTCCCAGCATCCCTTGCAAACTATTGCCCCCCTCACATTCAACATCATTCAAGCATTACCCTATACCTTGTCTTTATCAATGTCATAACATTTTTGATTTTCATTTTCATTTGTCATTTCATATCCATTGTTTTTTTTTCTGAATCACACAACATTTACCCATTTTTTTCATCTTGATTGTGTTTTCAAATTGCAGTGGGGCAGACGACTCTATCCCCATGCTACCAACATTAACCAAGTGGTAATTTCATCAAATAATATTAATGTGGCTGTGGACTTTTGGTGATCGTGCTTCTGTATTTGAACCCCAATCACCTCTCTCTCTATCTATCTATCCATCTATCTATCTATCCATCTATCCATCTATCTATCCATCTATCTATCTATCCATCTATCTCTATCTATCTATCTCTCTATCTATCTATCTATCTCTCCATCTATCTCTATCTATCTCACTATCTATCTATCTATCTATCTATCTCACTATCTATCTATCTACCTTCATTTCATGTTTCCTCTCTATTTTCCTTGCTCATTTAATCTGCTTATTCCCCCCCTTCTTTCTTGCCCTCCTTTATTCATCTTCTCCCTCCACTCATCCTCAATAAATCCTTTATTCTCATTTTTTTCTACATCCGCCTATCTCTCCACTCCCAATGTCTTTCCCACTCCACATTCTTCCGAGCTCTTTCTTGATTCTTTTTCATCTAAGTGTCAGAAAAGTAGCTTCCTATCCTCAAATTCAATAATTAAATTCATTTTTAATTCATAAAAATATCATAATCAATTATCAAATCATAAATTAAATTTATATAATCAAATCATGAATTAAATCTAACACACTGATTTCTTTTTAAAGATGTGACTACAGAGAACTACTTTATTGATAATTTTTGTCTGTTTTTTTTCTTCCATTTTAATTCTTTAGTTGCTTTTTATCCAAACTCCTCCCAGTCTATGACAATGAGTCAACAGTGTGGATCAGAAGTTGTCTCCTCCTTTTTGTGACATATGTAAAAACTGCTCCATTATAGTAAAGTTGGTTGGCAATGCTTCATCTTACAATTAGAATAAATAGAGAGCTACTATTCAGACACCCACTTCTTTTCTTCTGTTCTTTCTTTTGACCTGACAATCTCTGTCAATGTCTGTCATATTGTCCTCTTGCAGACCCTGGCAGTATTTTGTTGTTATCCAAATAGTATACATCTGTTAGCACTTCATCTTTGCTGTTCCCTCACTCATAGATGTGACCTTTCTCCAGTCAATCCATGTTCCCAGGATGCCCTTCCTAGTTCCATCAGTATTACTTATCCCTGTGTCATGCAAAGCACTTTCCAAGTTTCCAACAGATATGGTAGGAAGTAAATATCCAGATAGTACACGCATCCTAAAATGCATGAGAAAAAATCATGGCAAATCTTCAGTCTTTGTTGGGTGAGAATGTTGGGAATATTAGAATATGAGAGTAGAGAGTTGATAAGAAAAATTCCTAGAAAGTCTTTTGGTGATACAGAATTCAAAGATACCTATAATTAGCAGGTACATATCAAACAGAAACAACTTTACATACCTGTATATATATATATATATATATATATATATATATATATATATATATATATATATATATATATATATATAAAACATAAAAACATCAAATGAAGTAGCTCCTAAAGAAGCTTTATTTGTCTGACACTCTTCAGAGGATGAAACATCAGAATTTTTTTTTTAAAATCTGGATTACTGACTTTTCATTCTCTGAAGACTATCAGACAAGAGAAGCTTTTTAGGAACTATTTTGTTTGGTGTTCTAATATATATATATATATATATATATATATATATATATATATATATATATATATATACATATATATATATATATATATGTATGTATATATATATATATATATATATATATATATATATATATATATAGGTATGTGTAGTTGTTTCTCTTTTATATGTATGTGCTAATTACAGAAATTTTTTTTTTTAATTTCTACAATATCATCTGAGAAACACTGAAGATTTGCCAATCAAAGTATTGTGAATATTTCTCTTTAATTTTTTATGATAAGTGTGCTGTCTGTCTTTTTCCTTCCTACTATATATAATTATTTTTCCCTAGATAGTAACCATAAAACAGTTGTCATTCAAATTTTGTCATTATGCTTTATGATCTTGACACATTCGCTGGATATTATTGCTTCATCCAATTCACATGAGATTTTTTTCTTACTCTATAATTACTCTCTAATTTCTTTTTCTTTCTATCAAGTCAGACCATTAGACATCCGACACCCCAGAATTTTTTAAATTGAACCAGGAAACTTTAACTCATCACCAGATGATGTTACATCGTACGTCACCAGCCTTACAAACATAAACAAATATAATTTGCTTGATTTATTCAAAATATCAATTAATTTTCAATATGGGGTAAAATATTGTAAAATGATATGCTTATGTTTGTAAGACATACATTTGTAATGTATGGTGTTGACGTCTTCCAATGAAGAGTCAAAATGCATTCTTTTTCAATTCGATCAATTCAGAGCTGCCGGTTGCTTATATAGTCTGTTTAGTCCCTCATAGGCATAATTTTCCTCATTCATTAATTAATTTTCCTCACTCATAGAAAACTTGAGGGTTTTTTTATCTATTTTAAAAATCATCATGGCTACTTTCAGAATCTTGGGATTCATCGATACATACATGCAAAAACAAAAGAAGAAACTAAGAAAATAATTGTGACATACTGATTAAGTATTCACAAATATGTATTTCAAAATAAGCTATGAAAATGATATTGATTAATTTTCAGATTAATTCAATTAAAGTATGTAGGTATTTCATACAATACTTCTTCCATCAAATATGCAATAGCAAAAAGTACATATTCTCTGTGGCAAGTTTGTATATAATCAAATTTAATCCACTAAGAAACGGATCCTCTGGTGGTATGATATACAGATTTATCTGAGCCTTCCATGTTATCTAATACTGGAGTAGCCCAATGGTTAAAGCTTTGGTAAATTGTTGAACCTAGACGGTTTCTGATTCTGAGCCAAATATTTGAATTATTACAAGCAAAATTATCAAGAGAAAAATTCTACCTAAGAAATACATCTATACAGAGACACAAAGTCATAATATACATTACTTGTGCATCTTGATACTGTCTTGCTATTAGCACTTGATAGGATAAGAAAAGATATGTAAAGAAAGCATGTGTACTACATATGACCAATCATAGAAGTACCAGGCTACTTTTATTATGTTTTAAGAAAATAATGGCATGTGCATAACTTAGAAAGGTATTATTATAAAATCTTCTAAATATGATGTAAATCATTGAACCTTTCTGATTTTTTACCTCATGGTGATCCAAACTGCACTCTTCAAAAGGTCTGGGAATTGTTGTTCTCTCTCCTTAATCAGCAAATGAAATGCTTTATAGAGTAATAAGATTTGCACGAAATAACGTTGCAGACTAGTTCATTTACTCATAAGTAACTTCAGTTCAAATATACATTCCTTTTAGTACCTATTCTCATATTTTTTTTATGTCTATCACAATAAATAAAGTATGTATTTTTCAGTATCATTTTTTCCATCATTGACATAAAAAGCGGAAACATTAAAAAAAATTCTATTTTATATAATTGCAAAGAAAATCTGGTAAGAAGTACTGGTAAAAAAATAGTACCATTTTTTTTTATAGGGTAAATTTTTCAATATTCTTTCAAGTACACATATTTTCATTCAATATTTCAGTTATGATAACGATTTTTGACTGTCTTTACTTAGATTATCTATCATCATAGTTTGCAACATTTTTCATTCTTGTTTTTCACATTTTTTAAAATTTCATTCAGAATAATTCTCTCTAAGCTTTTTCCCCATGCTCACAAAGCGCCGCAAAACACTGAGTTGTCTCCCTTGGTCATTCAATAGAGAAATTGCTTCAATATTGTTATCCGATGTTCAGTTTTCATATGTGATCCTCATTCCCATGCACCTTCCATGTTTCCCTGCCTCCCACATTCCCTCTTATAGTTATCATTAATCATACCTGACATCTCTCCCGTTTTATGTATGTGAAAATCTTAATTTTCATTATTTACATTGAATATTTTTTTCATTGATTTGACACAGTTGGCTATCCTACAATATCTATAACTGAAATGAACTATTTTACAAATGATATATGCAATATGGGTTTTTTACAGCTTTGAGTGATATTTATATATTGTATGTGTATGATTTGGCACAAATGTGCATAATGTGTATGTTGATGAACATATGTAAATATATAGGAAATTGTAAATTTCCATATATATATATATATATATATATATATATAAAACCAATAAGTCTATGTATAAATATAAGTAATTGGTTATCTTTGCCAGTACAAGTTTTTAAAATGGTCAGCTATAAAATGGCTACTTCTATTTATCTTTAGCAATAAAAATGGCTGACAGCATATTGTTTTTTGGGATGTGATTATGTTTTATGATATACAGTTTAGAGTTACTGTTGGTTGGGATGAAGTGAGAGTATGAGATAGTTTTTTTTAATAAAAAAGATTTCATTATAAAAGTGATGCAGAACAATAAAACAATGGTGGCATAACGAAGAAACAATTTCATTTTTAGTCCAAGAGAAAACAATGTAATTAATTTTAATTATATGATTTATTCTAAGGAAAGCAATTTTATTTTATTTTGCCATAAAGAAAGGATAAGAATATAGAAATTATATGGATGCACCTAGAAAGTTGATTAAAATGACAGTGTACCAAAAAATAATTCTATTTTAAGTCAAAGAAGAAATAATGTCAAGTTAAACAGAAGAAGCTTAAGTCAAATGGAAGTAGCCATTTTATAGCTAACTTCTTTTAAAACTCCTTATAAGCAAAAATTACCAAAAAATTGAATTAAGTCAATGTCAATGTGTATCTAATTATGTACATACATGTATATGGTGTATATATTGATTTTGTGTATCTGTTGAGACATATAAATATATATGGTGCATAATACTGTTTCAAACACTCCTCATATAGACAGTGTTTGAGAATTGAATCTTAAAAAAAGGCAAGAAACATCTCAACTCCTGATCAAGCTGAGCTTTATAAATATATGAAGCTATTATGATTATTAAATGCATATATACATGAAATCTTATTATATAAAAGTCAATGTCACTTTTTATGTTGGTTTATTGGTTCTGTCTCACTGGTAGATAGGAGACAATGATATATAGAGCAGCTGGCTAGCTTCAGAATGTGTACATTGAATAGGTTAAGGGGTGCTGACGGGAAGGGGACAATGATATATACAGCAGCTAGCTAGCTTCAGCTTGTATACAGAAAGTAGCAAAAGGATGCTGAT
The DNA here is from genome assembly GCA_963457665.1 of Thysanoteuthis rhombus. Taxonomy (NCBI): domain Eukaryota; kingdom Metazoa; phylum Mollusca; class Cephalopoda; order Oegopsida; family Thysanoteuthidae; genus Thysanoteuthis; species Thysanoteuthis major. The sequence continues at coordinate 11,294,507 of OY735207.1, read as the reverse complement.
GAAAAAGAGACAATAATATTATATCAATGAGGTTTTTATTTTTTGCAGGGGGTGCTTTTATATCTCAAATAGATTAAGGAGAAACCTCTACGTTGGCAACACCAGACTCAAAAATTCAAAAAATCCAAAAAAAGACATCTAAATTAGCAACACACCAAAACAACCATTGACACTTTTCTTTTGACAAGATCATGTATGAATTTACAAAGCTTTCCATTTTTCAACCATTATTTCCTGGTATAACTAAATTCACTTATTGTTGATTTTCATGTTTGTTTATTTATTTCCTTGTCTTTTTGTTCCAGCCTGAGCTAGACCAATTCTTTTGTCTTTGCTCTTTCCTTTAGAATTTCCTCTGTTATAAATCCAGATAGAAGTTGGAAGATTATCATTATGTAAAAATTTTTATTCTCGGACTGTTGTCCTAATCATGGTTCATTTCTCGAACACAATGTTTCCACCATTGTACCTTACAGCTATCTTCAAGTGATTAATGAGATTTCTTCTGACCACTGAGATAGGGGTATGCACCTTGGCAACAGATCGAAATGTAGTTATTCCACTGTTCTAATTTTGGTCGGGGTTAAATCCTGGGTTGAAACCATGTTGATATTCATAATTGGTGTCCAAAGTTTGTACTGGTTTGGAGCTGATGTCAGTGGGGGGGGGGACCTCAAAAGAAAAATTACACCTCCATAACACATACAATTAGGCCTCCAGCAATCCAAAGAATACCCATTTATCATCTGAAGATGTCAGTAGCATATTAGTCGAAACATTGTATTCAACAGACTGTAAAACTTTACATAATGATGATCCCTTATCTAGAAGAAACAAATAAGAATTGGAAGATTATTGTATGAGATATTCAAAAGGTTTCACTGCCAAGTGGGAATAAATTTATGGGAGATTTTCTCACCTGTATTTCAGGTTATTCAATAAAAGGTAGAACTCAACATCATAGTCAATAATTGAACGACTGTTGCATCAAAATTTGAGGTTACATTAAAAAATTCCTTTGAAGAATAAATATGGTCAGAATAAAGTCTATTTATGACATCACTGGGGTTTTTCATTAGAAAACATCTAAAATAGAGTAAAAGATACCTCTAGAAATATCTACGTTCCTGAGAATTTAGATGATATAAATAAACCTATCACAGAATAAAGCCAAGAAAAGGTAAAGAATGATTTTTTTCCAAAACTCAGAGAAAAATTTTTCAGAAAAGGTTTAGTTGAGTACTGATGTCAATTTTCAAGTCTGTAGATAAAACGGTATGGCCAGGCATGCAGGAACAAACAAATAAAAGAACGCACAGACAAACACACATAAAAAAAATGATAGCACCCTTCACCATCTTTGATGGTTATACTTGTTCAATGATTGCCATGAAAATCTCTATCAAAAATTTCATTGTCTTGAATTATTATATATTACTCTATATTGTGGGTTTTCTATGAAAGTAACAAACCCTTTAAATTAAAATCTTGTTCTCTTGTTTCTTTGTAACACAACAAGGGTTAACTTTTGAATGCTTCCTCACTGACTGAGCTCGAAAAAGGATGATGTTATCAACAATGTCATCTTCTCTACCAGCTTTCCTCTTTTCACTAACTCATACAAGATTTTTATCACAAAAATTTGTATAATAAGATGGAGTAAATCTTATAATCTACTATAATGATATGCCACATGTATTTCTATAGTTATATTTTGTCTGTACCATCCCAAAGGAAAGTAAAAAAGGGTGATGGGTATATACATATATATATATATATCAGTATGCCAATATGAAAGTTTCTTTCATTGACTATTGAAGTGTTTTTGTCTAATTCATTCAATTTTTACAGTTGGTTTTCATAAGGACTAGACAAAATTTTAATTTCATATGTGCCATTTTTTTTTTTCTGGCAAGGGTGCACTAGTGAAGCAATAATAGCAGAAATGGTTCATCTTAAAAAAATTTGTTCATTAATCACAGCTACCTGCAACAGACCGGTTTAATCACTGTTGCTGGGCTTAGGGTATTCATGTTCTGACATTTATAAATATGCATGTATCTATCTATCAATCTAGACTTCATCCAACCCTAACTGTTCATAGTAGAAACTTGAAATTTTACACACACACTCCTCTCAATGAGTAGGGAAAATGTTTTTTTTCTGTTTTTTGAAAATTTCTGTTCCAAGATGAGTTTTCGGGGGAGGGGGTTCAATATGGAATTTAAATTCATGCTAAATTGGATGCCAGTTTGTGCCTACATGCTTTTCAAAAATTCAGACATTTTTAGTGATAACAGCCCCACAAAAAGTGAGAGAAGTAACTTATTCATTGATCACCCCTTTTTTCAACTTTTTAATTGATCAACCACAATAAGGCACATATGGTTGGTGCTGATTCATAGTTTCCCTTGGAATGCTAGTGTAATGTTCTATTCAATTTTCATTCTAGATTAGTGACCCCACCTTTGATGATTTTATAACAGAGTTTAGGTTGGATCATCTCTGTGATCAAGGTCTTTTTTTCTTTGTATTTGAAAACTGTCTTGAATTATTGGGGGCAAGGCAACACCCACCCCCCTATTATGACAGGACAGTAAGGGGTCAAATCTTGTAACAAATGGAGAAGATGATGGAAAGGGAGGTAATTAAAACCCACCTTTCAGATGTTTTTTGATGTTTTTATCTTGATTTTAATGTTTTGGGTAACACTTTCATCTACTACTATTTCACCACGTGGCCTCGACCCAACATTCAAAATCAGTGCATTTTGACATCTTTACTTGATATTTATTAGAGATATTTCAATTGTGCAAATTTGTTGTTTATAAGGCATCCAGTTTTGAACATATTTGCTCAGCTGAGCTTCGTCTATCACTTGGCCACAATGGTGCTGCACAAGCAATTTGCTAACGATCACTGCACAAACAATTTGCTAAACATCACTGCACAAGCAATTTGCTAACCATCACTCTATACCAAGCGCTCTAAGCATCTAGTTTTTTATGTCATGCGTTATTTGATGGAAGTGCTGGTGGCTTAACGGAAAATGGAATTGGTGATCTGAGTTCAAACTGTGTTCAGATCAGACTAAAGCCATTGGATTTCTTCTACCCCCAGACTTGGGTAAGTAGCACTGGAGACTGGGCTTTTTAGTTTTGGTTGGAAACCAGTCTAAAAGATGGACAACACTGAATTAAAACAGGAAAAGTCAAACTCCTCATCCAGCATCATAGTGGGCTCGTAATGGACACAGTGGGGAATGTGTCCCTGAAAGAGCATAAAGCTGTCTTATTTAGTAATTTATTTTTGATAATTCAAGTATCCTAATTTTAGTTGTTTTCAAATCTCAACTCATCACAAGCTGTTTTGATGTGTATTCAGACGTGAAGTCTTAAGAGTTTCTATGATGTAATTTTCATTGTTATGTCATAATAGTAAGGTAAATTAACTAGTGAGATCATTCCTTTTGAACCCAAAAAGACAGAGAAGAAAATTGCATATATACTCATTACACATGGATTACCAAAATAAGATAAAGGAGAATGAAAATGTAAGGATGGAATAACGTGCCCACCATCCCCACCTCCTCCTGACACTCCCAAGTACTAGAGTGTAGGGGGTAGAAAATGAAGGTGTGGCACTTTTCTGCTCTCAAAGATGAATCTTTATGACAAAATGTAGTCTATGTTCTATTCAAGTTGTTGCATAATTAATATATCTTTAATTAGTATATTGATCATATATATTAATGATTAATATGTTTAACAAGTGTCAAGTGTTAAAATGAAGAGTTTCTATAGTCAGTGCAATGACTACATATGTGATGTCAGTGCATTTCTTTTGGTGAAGTTTGTAAGTGATTAATGTTCCCTTTGATCAATTTGTAAGTAATTGTTTCTTAAGAATATTAGTTCTTTTCTAAAGAACATTAAAATATTTTCCCCAAATAAATTGTGTAAGTGCTCAAATGGTATGTTCTCATGACAATATAAGTTATACAGAACAGTAGAGATACAGGGTGAGTGAGATTGGAAATTATAAGTAACTTTTTGTAAATATTACTCTATTTTTTGTTTAACAAATTTTTAGTTTGGTACTTAGAGTGGTAGAATTTAATTCATTATATGGTTCAAAATAAAGTGTGTTTGACTAGAATAGATCAATAGGAATTTTCTTTTCCCCCCTCCCTGTATGTATATAGGCTTGCTAAGTATGAGTGTAAGTATAAGAAATATTGATTGAACTGACAGATAGATAGAGAGACACAAGTGTGTATATATATATATATATCTCAACTTTATTGGCAGAGGTAAATATAATGATAATGGTTGAAAACCAAAGAGTCTGTAGAATGTGGGGGTCAAGATATTGACCAAAATAATTGGAACAAAATACAAAATACTAGCAGTAACATGGGAGGAATTGGACATTTGAAGAAAGGTAGGTCCAGGAGAAGACAGGAGTCTCAAAAACTCAAATGACAATGGGATAGCCATCTTGCAAGAATGGCAGACAACCCATGGACATTGTAACTCATGACATGGATCCCCAGAGATCACATGTGCAACCAAGGCCAGCAGAGTATTAGATGGAGAGATGAGCAAGACAAATTCAGAAAGTATGATAAATCCTCAGGAGTGGTTGCAAAAGTTTCAAAATATCAAAAATCTTTTCATCAAATCAAAACTGGATTTGCCCTTTTATAATGATATACACAATTTAGATAAATGATGGCATAAAGTCCTATAAAGCCCAAGAAAATACTATAATGACTGAATAATCATGCTATGAATTTATGTGGAAAAAGGATTTGGTCAAAACAAGGCTAGAAACTTTTGCATCAACCTAATATTTGTTAGGTGTTCATGGTAACCCCAACTCATCTTTATTTTTTTTATTTGTAGTTTCTCCACACTGTACATAGCTCCTTAATATTGTAAGTTTGTTGGTTAAACAAATGCTCAAAGTCTATATACAAAGATTTCAAGCATTGTGAAAGCAGTTTTCTGCACAGATGTTGGCATCTGTGTCCAATAAGCGTCAAATAAGTCAATAAAAGTAATCGTTAGGTGCTTCTGAAAGTGTTACATGTCTAGTGAGAATCTGTAGGGTCAGAGTAAAAGTGACTGCCATCTTTAATAAGTCTACAAAGTTTGAAAGCCTTTGTTAACTGTTCATGGGCGTTATTATTATTCCATGAGTTATTCAGACGATTAAAACTCATTTTTTATATCATTTACCATGTTCCCACAATGTTTCAGCCAATCCTATCTACAACCTCTTTCAGGTGCACTATCTATTTTAAATTTTCTGTTTGCTACTATTTTCTGCTTTGCACTACTGAAAAAAGAGGCCCTCTCTACTCATATGGATAGTATGCTAGAAGAAGGCCATAAAATATATTGGCTGAACCATATAAATATCACAAAGAATGTCTCAATAACTCTTGGAATAATGTTCATGGACGTGTTATGCTAGTGTCAGTGTAGGTGTTTGGTATATGTCTCTAATAGAACTCTCTTTCTCCATTAAAGTAAAGGTTTACTATGACGAATAGCACTGTTCACATCACATAATACCACCAAAATTTCATGTCTGTCCATACGATATCTCCGAAAGTTCTCAATGAATTTCAATGAAATTTTGTGAAAGGGTTGATTATAGGCTATGAAATGAGTGATTAAATTTTCGGATGAATACATGTACAATTATCTACCCTCCATCATAATTATATATCCACACCACATAATATTACTAAAAGTTCATGTCTGTCCACATGATATCTCCAAAGGTTCTCAATGAACATCAATGAAATTAGTCGAGGGCTGGACAATAGACGACCGAAGAAGTGATCAAATGTTTTGGTAGATCTAGCAAAATTACTTCCCTTGACAATTGCATGGCAGAGGTGTGCACATTCTTGGTGTTTTCTTGTTTTATAGAGAAATCATGATTAATGTCTGTAAATAAGTAGGTATTGGAGTAGTTTTGCAAGTTTTATGTAAGTATGATATAGGTGTGTAAAAATTAATGTATCAAATGTACTGACATAAGAACTTACCATTCTTGATCCAGTAGTAGACTGATCTTTTTTTTAATACAATAATACTTCAGTTAGTGCTCTAGATACATTACTGAAAAATGCAGAGCTGAACAAAAAAGATCTATACAGAGCATAACAAGCATGTTCCGAAAACTTCTTTTTCCATACTGCTGAACACCCAACTATAGTCATTCTCATTGTTTTAAAATATATGATGTTAGTTAAACAAATACCCAGTTGAGCCTCAATGAGATGGAATGAATTAGTGTTGTGTATCTAATCTGGTTGCTACATTCAGGAACCGGTGAAATATCACTAGGTTTCTATGTATATTCCTAGATGATAAAGTATTGTGTATGTATATATGTTCATTCATGGTACGTTAACCTAAGTGTTAACTATATAGTTATTTCAGAGACTGTCCATGATGTTGTCTTTCATCATTATTTATTTCAGAAATCTATTATTACTAGATTTATTACAGAAAATAGCAAATCAGCACTAAACAGAGTAGCGTTCAGTGGGGTTTAACTGTACAGAGTATATGTTTGCAAAAGTGTTATGTAAGAGACAGTAAAAATGTTTGGTATGGTTAAATAGCAGTGAGTGTGATATTCACGCTTGCACGCATGTCCAAGTGTTAGAATTGACTTGAGGTGCGTCTGAGGTTCAATAAGATTTTCGATAAGCAATCATTCATCACGTGCCCTTTAAACCCCAAGGATGACAGAGAAGACATCAGTTTTATTTGCCTGACAGAAGCGCAATCACAGGCTCAAGCAGATTGGTATATTTATGTGTGTGTGTGTGTGTGTGTGTGAGTGTCTTTGCTTTGTGTGTCTTTATTTTCCTGTGTGTATATAAGAGAGAGAGAGAGAGAGAATTCTGCTAGATAGACTAATAGCAAAGATTACTATTGGCCATTTCCCAAAGAGCCAATAGGGTTTTTGAGCAAACCATGACATAACCAAAATGGTCTTTGTTCTATTACAAATTCAAGAAAAGTGTCTTGAGCAAAATAAAGGGCTACACATCACCTTTGTTGACCTGACAAAGCCATTCAACACTGTAAGTAGATTGCTCTCCCAAATTGATTATCCAACTGTATGAGGCTCAGTTCAGCAAAGTCGAAATCGTCAACTGGTTCCCCTTCTCAATTGCAAATAGCATGAAACAGAGTTGCATTCTGGCTCCCATACTGTTTTCATATATATATATATATATATATATATATATATATATATATATATAATACTTATCAAAAGTATCTTAACAAGCAACCATTTTACTTCTTATCACTTGATTTCAAGAGTTACAGTAACATTATACTAGAAGAACCAAATTTTCTAGCCATCAAGATGACAAGACATTGAATTTAGTCCTGTTTTGTGGTTCTGAATGTTAAATTTCTGTAAAAATGTTGTTTTTTTCAAGTATCAAATTCTAAGTGAAAAAAAAGCAAGTTTTTTTTTTCTATCCCTCTGATATCTTGTTCAGAGTCAATCAAGGAAATTGAAAAGGCAAACTGACAACGCTATATTGAAGAGTTGCCAAACTAGTAAGTTAATTTGGATCCCTCCCTGCTAAAAATCCTTAATGGTCCCTACAATCTTGGGAAATAAAAACTGAGTGTGCACTTATTCAAATACTTATGAAGAGTACTTTTTGATAGTTTATTTATCTAAAAAGTACTGCTCGTAAGTATTTCAACATAATCTGTTTTTTACTCTGAAGATCTACTTTTAAAATGCATTTAGGTGACAGAATATTAAGTTGTCATGGACAGAAATGTTACAGAAAGACTGAAAATGTCAGTTGAAGGATAAAAACTTTCATAAATATATGTGAACAAAAAAAGTGAGAGTAAAAGTTGATTTCCTTCCAGTGTAAAAAAATTGTTCCATATATTTTTGCGATGCATCGACTTTGCCATGGAAATAAATCAATAGAGCAATCAGCTAAATCTTATCAGTCCCTACAGCAAGTCCACCCAACAAATATGCTTATTTTTTTGTGTATGTATACTGCCAACATTACTTCATACTAGAAAGCACTCAGAGAGTACATATCTCTGTCAGCACCATACAATAACTGAAAAACGAATAGAAATAAAGTACAACCAAACAAGATAGAAAACTTCGAATGCAAAAATACTGAGTAACTTTATTCGAAATTTAGACTTGACTTTTTCACTAGATCTTGTCTTTAACCCTTTTTCTTGCAAAATAATTTTAGATGTCTCTCAATCAAGAAAATATTCCTGCATCAACTCCCAAATTTGATCACTTCTTGTGTAGCCCATGGCTCAGTCTTTCACAAAATTATGCAGAAATTCTTTGAGAATTTTCAAAGATATCACATGGACAAACAGACAGACAGACAGACATATACCTTTTTAACTTTGCTAACAGAAGTAAATTATTTTAATTCAATTTTGCTTATGGATCAGATCAAACAACACATATCAATTAGTTAGAAACCATCAACCAAAACTGCCAGTATTGGTTTCCTCAGTTTTTAAGGTGATCTGGCTGGCTATGTATGTATCTATATATCACGTGTACAGGCCATGCCAATGGGACTAGAGAGTTGAAAATTTCCTTATAATGTCTAGAAAGAAACTTTCTTTTTGTTTTTTGAAAATTTCACTCTCGTTTGAACTCTTTTCAGTGATTACTGCCCAACAAAAGGCAAGAGAAGTAATTTATCCATTGCTCACCCTTTTTTCCAATATTTTAATACAGCATGCTGCCAAAAGAGATTGCTCACATGACAGTTTCTATTGAAAGACCAATCAGACCCGTCTTTTTTTATTTGACAACCACATCTTCAACTTATACTTATGGTGTCATGGGGAGTCAAAGATGGTGGTCCCATTATTTCTTCCATCCATCTCCTTCATTTTACTTAAAAAAATTTTTCTATAATCCACCCTGGCTTGCTAGGCCTATCAAGGCTCCACCAGAGTCCCATTGACTGTACATTTTGAGAACATGACCCCTACTCTGTCTATTGCCCACTTATCATGACGCTGGACAAGGGGTTGGACTTCCCCTAGTTCGAAATCAGAGTGGTCTCTCTTTAGACACTTCATAAGAGTTACTCCTCTTTATTTTGGAGAGGCAATAGAAGATGACCATCTTGTAAGAAACAAGTTTCTGTGTTCATGTTTGGCACAGACATGTGATTGGAAATTAGTATATTTACGTATCTCCTCAACTGAATATCAACAGAAGCTGAAGAACAAAATCTACCTCAATATTTACTTGTACCTGGGAGGAGAGATAGATCCATGCCTTTTCATAAGGTATTAGTGTGGAGCGAAGACCAAATGTCATAGAGATGGAACTTGCTTCACCTATTCCATTTTCCATGCTGTTAATCGTTAGGCCATTCACACCTCCATAACCATAATTGAAGTGACTAAAAAAATTTGCTGGTATGACCGGAATTCAAATGCTTACTATTTCATGTAAGAATTAATAAGTATAATTTGAGAATTCTCAGCATGTATACACCGAGATAACTCAATAATTGGCCATTTCACAAAATTGATATTTGCCAGATATGTTGGTCAGTGTTGAGTTTGAAGTCATTTGGGTCAGAGCTTTTTTATATGTAGGGGGATGCTTGATTTACGATGAAAAAAATCTGAACTAATCACATTAGTGACTGTGAAAAGTGATGGTTTTATGATGCAATGTGTGTCTCCAATTATTTTGAAATGGTTTCGGTTTAGAGCTAAGATAGAAAGTGAGAGAAAGAGAGAAAGAATCCTTTTTTTCTGCTGAATTTTCCTATAAATCAAGATAGAATTAAATCATAGTTAGATGACATAACCATTTTAGTTAAAAAAACTAAAATATTTCTTTTTTGATTGTTGCCATTAATGACATCATTAACAAATACAGAACAGCATCTTATTATTTCAAGATTGAACCTCCTGAAAATTTTCATAGAACTAGATACACCTTTTGAGCAGCCATACCCCAATTCACTAAATTACAAAATATAGAACAACTAATCACCTTTCTAATTTTATCAACAAAAAGAAAAACCAAGCTTCTATTTTGTAGAAACACCTGTATATCTCATCTCTACAATAAGGCAAATATCTTTTTTTCAAGAGGTTTGTGTGGGATTGCCAGGTGGGTAACATCATAAAGGATGTAATAGTTTGTGTTCACTTTGCACTAATGTCCTTGGGAAAGGCACATATCCATTTCTCCCCCAGCTATGAGTAAGATAGCACAGGATTAAATGAATGACACTACTTTGGGTGCTTGTCACCTCTACGTCTAATTCACATATTGCAAATGGGCTGTAATAATTAATGTAATATGTGGAGCCCAAGTAAGAATGATAGAAGCCATAGCTAGTATGAGGACAATAAAGAAAAGGGATTGTTTTTCCTTTAAAAAGCATGACTTAATTAGTTAAGTATATCCTACCAGTGTTACAGGTCAGTGTTCAAGCCCATATGAAAACCAAAACTTCAGGCACTGATTTTGAAGATAGACAGGCCCTTCTTACTTGGAAGGTTAGTGTAGCAAATGCTCCCCATTTGCCATTGTGCCATACTAAAGTAAGCTTATTAAATATCAAGAATTATACTTAATACCAGATAAGTGTTGCACATGGATCACTAGAACTATTTTGATAAGTGTTACACCTATACAACTTGGTCTGTTTTGTTAGTCACTAAAATAATTTCAAGTATTTTGATCCTATGCAAGTAATGTTTTGCAAGAGCATCTTTTGGAGTGCTGCTCACTGTTCAACACATCTTGACCCCCGACCTGTACAGCTCTAATCTTTGGTGCTTGACTCTCAATCTTCAAAATCAGCATACTAGACACAATGTGATACTTGAATTTTTTTTGTAATTGTGCACTTACAGGTCAGTAAATACAGCAAGTGTTCACAAAAGTGTTATGTAAGTGTCATTGCAAGTGATTTGTTAGTCTTAAAAGCAGTGACATGCGCAGACTTGCAGATGGGCAGGGGCTCAGAAGGACAGGGACTCAGTTGGAAAAAGCGCACTCTTACATATAGTGCCATGGTTCCCAACCCGAGGGCAGTGGATCTTTGAGGGTCCACAAAGGTTTTACTCAGGCGGGGGGTTGTGGGCAGACCATTCAAAAGCCTGGGATCCATGCGCTTACTGAGTAGGCAGTTCTTTCAAAGGTAGTGACATAACTAGAGATTTGAGGGCCCAGGCAGGGAACTTGGCTCCTTGAGCAGACCCCCCTTATCTTAGGGGATTACTTATTGTTTAATGGTAGTGGAAATATAGTAGGTGAATTACAATTCATAAAACTTCTGAAGGACCCAACCCTCCATTGGGAGCTCAAGGAACAATTCACAATCGCCCCCTCCCCATCAGCTATGCCCGGCTTATATGCCTTTATGTGCCTTTATGTATAGCATAAATGTGAAACCCAAAATACTCTTCTATTTTATCTATTCGTACTAACAAATGTAAAAATAAGACATTGTTATAACTAGCAAGTATACTTCACTATAAAAAATGCTACTAATCACAGTAATGTATGATAGATGGTATAATATGACTGCACCCTGATAAACTAATAAAAATGTGATACTACTTCTATCACAAATTACCAGAACTTCTTGCTTCATCAAGAAGTGGGAAGAAAATATGCAGAGAATGCAAAACTGGGGGAACAATTGAATGTATCAACAAAGAGGCAGACTGGTTTTACAAAAATGCAGTTTCAGTATCTGTATAGAGAGAACATGGAATAGTCTTCCTGATAAAATAGTGTTTTCCAAAAAGGTGAATTCTTTCAAAAACAGATTTGATGAATGTTGGGATAAACAGGAGAATCTATACAACTACAAATCCATGATAAACATTTGAAAGTCATGTGGAAATCTGAAATGACTACTGTAGTCTGGAGAAAAGGATTTATCATAAAACCTGTTCCATAAAATATTGCTAAGCTAAGCTGAGCTGATAACTCATAAGAGATGATAACTGAATGACTGCTCTTAAATATACAGAATAAACTTTATCACTGCTACTATTACCATAATTTACAATATGTTCTATAGGCAGAACCAGGTGAAAACCAAGTGCTAGCAACATGTCTTCTATTTGAATGATTTTTGAATTTTGACTAGAAGGACACTTTTGATATGAAGAGGAAAGAAGGCAGCAGTTCAAGCACCCTAAGCCCCCCATCCCACCCTGTGCACATGTACGCTTAAAGGTTATTTATTATATACACTCATATAACGATTGACATTGATTTGATAGAAGGTTAATTTTTATCAAGTTCAAATTGAAGTTATTGATATGTGTCAAAAAAATTTCTGAGCAAATGTCCACTGAAGTGTTATAGATGTTCAAATTTTAAAGTTTGGAAAGTGTCAATGCAAGTTATTCAGATTTGAATCCATCAAATATCTAGGAATTTCAAGTGTCAATCAGAGGTGTTAGGTATCAAGAGAGTTTTGTACAAATACATTGATGTGTTGTGAAAATGATTGATGGGTATTTTTTTAATGCAGGTAAAAGTACAACAGAGTTTTGTCTGTGCAAAATGTGTCAATAAGGACGATTTTCCAGTAAGAGAGTTCTTTATATCTCTTCAGATGTATCGAACGAATGCCACCAGAAATATCTGGTGTCATTACATCTCAGTTTTACAAGGTTGGATCAGTATGTCCATCACCTGACATATGCAACGTTTACAATAAGATGCTTAATCTATGCAGTCATTATTCAACACTGAATTGTTCATTGACAAGGAAGGAGATTATGCTAAAAAATAAATCTTTGTGTGAAAAATATCTTCTTATCATTACGCTACAGATTTATTGGTATATCTATTTATATAGATCTCTCACTGAGAGTGTAATTTATAAGTGTGGTGGGGGGCATCATTTTAGTTTAGGGATGGATGGTTTCAAGACTTTAAACAAAAAATAAGTATTTAATTTATTTATACTACTGGTAACGTGCCTGTTCCTGCTGGGCCAATGTTCCCAAAAGGCCCAGCCGCATCTCTTGCCTAGGGTGGGAGTGATGCGTCCCAACACCGACCACCCAATCAAAACCCAAACAAAACCCAAAAACCCTCAACAAGAGAACAATGTTATACATCAGCACCTACAACATGGTATCTCACTGACCAGCTCCAAGCGTTACTCACTTCTTTTTTCCATCCTACTTCTTTTCCACATCATAAAAATGTTGGAATGATTTACCAATTAACTATATAATACTAAAAGTCTGATTCTCTTCATCTGTATTTGATCTCTAGGTACCCAAAACAGTGCATTGTAGCCAGAAGTATTGAATCAAGGTATCCCTAAAATGCACAAACAATGCAAAAGAAATCTGTATGATACACAACTCAATAATAATAGTGTGGAGTTCGCGCTTACATTCATCTATATAGTAATGGCTGATTTTAAAAAGGATGTTACTGAAAAGTGCTAATTATAAAGTAGTTTGCCTTATTTTTCTATTCATTTTGCAAATGTATAAAGATCTGGGTTCATTCTGTTCACATTAGATTGTACTCTCTTTCAAAGGGTGACCTAGCAGGTCACAGTGTTGTTTTGTTTCCTTATATATGCCAATCTGTTTGGATGTTATGATCAATTTATGACTTTCTTTCTCATTTCAATTATTTGCAGTATTTCAATTATTTTGCAGTTTATAATGCAAAAACCATGTCATCTTTCTAGTTTTCTCTTCTTTCCTTTCTGCATGCACAAATGATCTTTGTTCCCTTGACCCCGCACACAGCGTTGGACAATTATATTTTCTCTTTCCTCCATTTTGATATACTTATAATTGACACAATTCATTTATTTCTCTTATTGTCTTTTTATGAAATATTGAATCGATTGCTCTTCTTTCTTTCTTGCCATCAATGGCAAAAATATCTCACTATCATTGATGAATCATTTTTCAGATCATTATGTATGATATGGTTGGACTTTACTTGCCTATATGTTCATTTGTTTACAACGTTTCAGCTGTGTAGCCTCCAGCTTTTTTCAGTTGTTGCTGGTTCTAGAATGGGGGATCACTACTAAGAGCACATGCTCAATTGAACTGGACAAGTCACATCTACTTTTAGCTTATCCAGAATGTGTTTACGATCTCAACTTCCAAGTTGCTTCCCTTGTATTCGATAATCTGTTTGCTTTTTTTTTCAAGAAGTTTGACAAGGAAAATAGTCCAACCATATCATACATAATGATTAATACACTCTGTCTAACAAATTCAGTCAAGCATTTTCCTGATGTTTATACAACTTACTGTCTTTTCGAGAATGCCCCTATCCCAGTCATCTGACTATGCATATATGAACATATAAAAGGTGCATAATGAATAGAATTTTGAGCATCTATCTATATAATGAATAGTGCAACTTTTTCTGTTCATTTTTTGTTTCTCTGTCAGTAACTTCCACTATCTATTACTGTTGAAAAATACATAAATGTTAGATAAATAAATGTTAGGTAAAGTTAATTAAACATATTACAAAAAAAAAATTAGAATTGAGAAATTTAGAATTTTAGGTATTTATTTGAATGTATATGTATTACATTTCAATATTCCAGGATGTATGTCTTAAGATAGCTGAGTATGAGTTTTATATACTCTGTACATAATATATTTACAGGGAATGTGTATTGATATACATTTTTCAATGATGATTTCTTTTTACTTTGTTACATAATAGCATTTCCTGTAATGATAGCCACTGTTGTACTGACTGATATATACTTTAACTAAATTTTCATCTACATTGCAAGTAATTTCATCTTGCTTGCTCTTTCAGGCTACAGCCCGCGAACAAAGCCTAAAGGAACAAGAAAGACGTGGTACTCTAACTGTATCTGAAGCAGGTAAGACTTTCTTTTATCTATTTTCATTTAAAAAAACAAAACATTTGATCCAATAAAGCAATTTTTTGGATTATTTGGAAATTCAGATTTGACTATCATTTGTCACTGGAGTGAGAGGCACTATTTCAGGGCTTGTCACCCTTTAAATCTATTATCTCATATTGCACACCATCATGACTCCAAGCTCTTTTAATCAACTCATCATAGACAGGGGCACATGAAACATAGATATCATCAGCCTACAAGAAACTAAAATTGAAAAAAGAGTCAACTCTTATATTAGCAGAGACAGACTAATGTGTTTGGGAATAAAATGAAAAGTAGACAAGGACAGATTGACATAGCAATTAACAAAAGGTTATTAATTAAGAATTTCAAACACTAGTCAGAGCCAGAGGAGCTTAAAGAAAACTGGTGAACAAGATATGTGATACCAAAGCAGGGACTGCTTCCTCCTTACCCAGCATAAAGTCAATAAAAGTAATAACTATCAACTGAATTCATATTTCAACTCAAATGGGGAAAATGTTTTTTTGCATGTTTAGTTAGCTTCCTTCAGTCAGGTTTAAAAAGATTATTGCTATATTGAGAACATTTCAATGGCACTTTAACAAAATTACTGGGGTGGATCCAGGCTTTTGAGTATGGGGAATTCAAGATTGTGAATGAATTGGAGGGGAGGTGGAGTCCAAATGGAAATATCTACTTTTACAAATGAATCCGTGAAAAAGAAAACAAATTTCAAACATCAGAAACAAGAAAGTAATACGTGATATTCTACACTTACATTTGAGTTGTAGCTTTTCAACACTATGATTGATGGAAAAGTGAAGTAAAAAAATTGATCTGAGAAATTTACCAAGGAACCAATGAACAAAAATATTTATAAAGAATTTGATGGAAGACATTTCACTTATATTGGATGAAAAACGAAATGAAAAATTTTTGTTTTAAGGTTAGTCTATGATTACTTGGGATTATCTGCATTTTTTATTTATAAAATTTCTTTACCAAGATATTTGAAAAATATGTTTTATTGTGCATTGCCAAGGCAAAAGGGACTTCCAGGATCTCTCACCCATACTCAGATCTGTGCCTTGATTATTATTATATAAGTTACATGTGAATAAACAAGCAGGGAAAATAGGTAACTTGAAGTTAAACATTCACCCATAAGAGCTCTAAAAACCAAAGTGAGTAAAATGAAGTATTCTATGATGTGTGAATAAATTCAAAGTTTATGAGCACTTATTTCTTGTCCCATTAACTGTGATTAAACATGTATAAGTCACTCTCATGTAAAGGTCATACATCAACTTTTGATTTGAATACCTGTACAATATATTTTATTGAAATTTCCAACTGAAATCACACTAACATTCCAAGGGTAATTTCAAATCACCACTACCCATATATGCTGCTTTTTACCTTGTAAATAAAGCAGTGGTAGAGGTAAAATTAAGTTACCTTGATGAAAATGCTACAATTATTGTTTGATTCATAAATTTATGATTAAAAAAAACATTGACAAAAAGTAAGGGATCAAATTGTAATAAACTTTCATTGTAAACTGAATCCCCTATTAAAAATAACTGATTGGAAGGATTTGCCACATCTCTTTATCATGAGTGTCGCAGAGCCAATGCTTTATGAACTTGTCTAATTTGTCTCTCCATCTGGTTGTGCATGCAAAATCTGGGGATCCACATTGTGAGCCGCGATATCCATTGGGCATCTGCTATTCTTACAACATGACCAGCCCATTGCCATTAGAGTTTTTTTATAGATTCTATGATGTTGCAGACTCTTGTTTTTTTTCTGATATATCGTACTGTCTTGTGATCTCTCCATATGGGGTTGAGCATGATTCTTTCATGTGCACATTGCATGCTTCTCAGTTTAGTCTCTTAGTTAGGTTCCATGTCTCAGCTCTCAATATAGATACATATAAATATCAGAACACACAAATAACCTAAACCCAGCAATAGTGACTAAACTGGTCTGTTGGGTGTTGCAGTGATTAATTATTAACCAAATCATGAGGGTTTTTTTTTTA
Organism: Thysanoteuthis rhombus; assembly: GCA_963457665.1. Taxonomy (NCBI): domain Eukaryota; kingdom Metazoa; phylum Mollusca; class Cephalopoda; order Oegopsida; family Thysanoteuthidae; genus Thysanoteuthis; species Thysanoteuthis major. Next base: position 11,277,510 of record OY735207.1, on the reverse strand, counting down.
TTAGTCCGTGACTCTCATTAAGAAATAAAGCAAATTCTTGCACCTAAATATAAAATAATGAATAATACATAGTTTATATAATAAATTAGTTTTGTCAAATAATTCTCAATGAAATTCAGTGTCTGTGCTTCGATTATGGTGCTTGCTATCATTACTTTAATATAAGTTTTACTCCGTCTTATTATTATTTCTTTCCTTTTAATCACTGTGGTCATGGAAGCCTTAAAGATTATGCTGAGCAGAATCTGTAGTCATTCTACCACTCCTTCCTGTCCAATTCTCTATACCAGTGGATCTCAGCCTAGGACACACAGCTCCAGGTGGTGCATAAGGCGTGGGGGGCAATAACAGAAGAGGATGACAAACTTTTTTTCTATTTTATTGCTAACGAGTAGGGGTACCCAGCATTGCCCGGGGGAAAAATAATTTCAACTTAACGACACAGCGGAAAGAATGTTCTTCAACATATTTCTATGTACACAACGCAAGAATTTTTTGAAGAAAAGATCATGTATGCTAAGAGCTTTTTCTTTAATTATGATCTGCACTGTTTACAGAATGTCGCAGAATCACAGCCCGAGTTGAAGTTTTATTAAAAAAAGTTTAACATTCGTTTAACCATTGAAAGTGGAAAACTATATGAGATTTGATTTTAGTTTTCGTTTTCTTTTTTCAGAAAAAATTTGCGGTGCTTTCAATTAATGAGACCCCCTGATATATTTTGGAAAGTCAGTTTTTTAAGAAGACGAGTATTTAGTTTTTTGGGGAGGCGAGGATTCTATTTATATTCTAACAATGATGCTGACCTGAATCCTTACTTTACGTTAGTTATATGAAAGTATGGCCTTGAAGTATTTATGTTCGTGCCGATACTAGTTCGGCATTATAGCTAATTGCACCTTTGAACCAAAATTATCTTTCTTAACAACTGATACTTATCCAAAGGTGACAAGGATGTGATTGATTGGAAGCACAAAAACATTTTTCGAAAAATAGATTTTTGATTCATTTTCAACTTTCACATATAAGAAAAATCATCAACTGAAAATCTTCTAATGAAAGTTAAATGAAGGTAAATAGTAGCAAGAATAAATAAGAAAGGTTCGCTGCAAGACTTCTTAAAATTTTTTATCCACGAACGATAAGATAAATGTTTTCATGAACCCTCACTCAGTGTTATAAGTCTTTAGTCATAATCTTGCTGTTACTGAACATAGAAACAAATTAACCCCATTCTGTGAAAACGAATCGCAAGATAGTAATTATACTGTGTTTACTGTTTATTATGCAAAAAAAATTCCAAAATGTAACTGAAACAAAATTTGTATTTATTAAATTATTGAATAACACTGAATCATTTCTAGGTACTAACAGGAGTAAATATGAGTAAAAAAAAGACTTTAGTAATGTAATTATTCTTGATATTTCTCTAAAAAACCCAATAATTTTTACTCGGCCCCTGGAGGGATCTCAACCCCTAGTTTGAGAAATGCTGGTTCACAATACTCCATCTAATGAAAATAAACAGGCCATTGCTCACAAGTTGACTTGGTAAAATGATTGCTGCTGATGATGATATCAGTTAAATATGTCTTACCGTACTCTTTTTTTACCACTGCTAGGCATGCAAACAAACAAGATTACAGAGAACCAAATTTTTTTTTTATATAAGGATTTGTTTTGACAACAGGTATGCTTTTTCAATATTGTAGGAATAAAAATATAGAATTCAATAAAAAAAATGCTACTGCTGCTCATGAGAACCTTTCTTTGAATTTTACCCAATTCAAATCAATGAGTTCAAAGAACGGTGGTTAGAGTGTCCAACTATCAGCAGGCAGTATGTGCATTGAAATCTGAATACCCAAAACTAAAAATTTTAATCTATTTGGCCTCCATATAAAAATCATAAACAAAAAATAATATGATAACAGACCACCAAATGTACAAACGTTAGATGCAACTTTTGTTCTTTCTCCTTCATATCTTCAAATGGCTCTATTAATAATTTGCTGAAACAGACTTTTAATTTTGACATCTGATTTTAACATTTTGTTATCTATACTTTTTAATATTAACTTTGCCAATTTTGAGTTTTTTTTTTTAAATTTCATTTTTTTGCCCCTGGGGTTGTGTAGAATATCTTGAAATCTTAAAGCGGTGCAAGACTTGAAGAAAGATTAAGAAATACTGCTCTATGCCATCTTTGTTTTATTACCCTGTAATATTTGAGTTATTTTGAAATTTTCAGATGAAATATTTCAAGTACTATCATTTTTTACTTGAAAATATAATTGTTGCTTTTTATCATAACACCCAGATCGATAAGCTCTTTGACTGCTAGTGCAAACAGCGGGGTATCAGAAATCAAGACATGATTTCTGAGAAGAGATGAACTCATATTCCACACCTCAGGAGCCCATCTTTCAATGATGTCACCTTAACCACTTCAGCAATGGAAGTGTTGATGTTTAAACAGAATACAAATCAGTAATCATTCAGCCAAGCCTTCTTCTCTGATTTCACTCACTTGCTCTATCAGTCAAAGAAGTTATTGATTGAGAGTGTTGCAATGAAGAGCAACAATGAGATAAAGTAAATCTAGTAATGAAATAATAATGGTGTTGTTATAAGATGGTGTGAGGTAATAAAATAATGATAAAGGTGTTGTTATAAAAGGAAGAAAAAATAGGAATAAAAATAGTACTGAAATGATAAGAGAATGTTATGATGAAAAAAAGCAATAACAAGGTCGGGTAAATCTAGTACTAAAATAATTATAGTGAAAATGCTTTATCAATGAAAAATTGGCACCCATACTAAAGTCACAAACAAAAAAAAAAATAATCGGTATGTATGATATGGTCGGATTATTTTCCCCACCTATGTGGGCATTTTTTTATAACATTTCAGCCATATACCCCCCAGTCTTCATCGGGTATTTCTGGTTCTAGAATGTGGAATCATTACTCAGAGCACACTTCACACCCATTCTTTTGTATACCTGGTTGTGTTATCGGGGTACTTTCAAGTTGCCTCCCTTGCATTGGGTAATCTGTTTTGCTTCTATTTCGAGAAGTCTTTTATGATGAGAAGTTCCCAGATGCTGTTGATATCAATTATCCGATTGGTTCGAATGGGATGAAAAAAATATTGCCCTACCATCAAGGGGATTACTGTACAGATCAGAGTGAAATATTTTCAACAGATAGATAGATGCACCAAATGTAATATTGACACAGGGTTATACAAACAATCAACTATCTTCTAGTCTAGTTCTTAGAAGAAAAATACAACACAGCTTTTCTGTAATTGAGAACCTTTACTTTATTTGAACTTTGACTGGAGAGAGAAAAAGATGTTGAACAAAAGATAAGGCTTCCTGTTTCAAATCCTCTGACCATTTCCAACAGTATAGGTTGCTGTTCCCCTGCATCTAAAGTGCTGGGTGCTTGAAAGGCAGAGAAGAATGGCTTCTTCTCCTTGGGAATGCTTTCTGGTCACATTCCATAAACAAAGCCACATCAACTCAACATGTGCTTAGTTGGCCATTTGATTCTTTACATGTACCTATGTAGGTTGTGGTGTGTACCTACTAGGTTATGTGTCTTCATTTAGTCACATCATTTTTAGTCAAACAATATTGCTGGATACATTCAAAAAGACATAACCAACGTACCATCAATAGTGTTGTCAATTTAGCACTTTTCACGCCAAATTTAGTGTATTTCTTGTTTTTCAACGGAAAAATTCAACGTATTGCACCTGTTCAGTAATATTTTTCAGCTATTTTAGCTGATTTCTAGTCATTTTAGGCAAATATAGCCTATTTTAGCAATATGAAAGAGACACAAAATGGCTAAAAGTATTTTATAGTGCATTTTAGCATTTGTAATACATCAATTAGGTGCTAAAAATTTTTTGAGTCAGCAACCTTTACAATAAATCAAACATCATTATCAATTCTAAAAGCCCCCAGCCTTAGGATTATTTCTTTTGACAGACTAAAAGAAAGATATTTTTCTTAGTAGAATTATTAAAAACAATTCTTCAAACCTTTTTCAAATAGAGAAAATTAAAGTATTTTCGATTAATACACCTGTGATTGATTACTATTTCCTTAAATAGTTTGAAACTAAAGTGAGTTTTGTTAATATTTTAATGTTTATTCATATCATCTTCAAAAGAGCTGAATTGAAATTGACTCATTCTGTTCTCTTTTAAAAGATTTGGGCATAAATAAAGAAAACAAATGACTTTTAAAGGTAACAGGCAATGATATCAAAAGTTTTATTTTACTCCCGTGGGGTGCAAAAATATTTTCATGTATCTCTTTTCAACCGAAGATCAAATTCTTTGATTCCCCTGTTGTTTATGCCTCAATCTCTCTCATAATTTTGAAAATTCTTTATTAAATTTTGACTTTGTGGAATTTTCAATTTGTTCATTTCCTTGTTTTTTTTTTTGCTCTTTCAATTGATTTTTATGTTTAACCATCTTGTCAGTGGAAGAAACGTTTCCATTTGGTGACCCCTTTTATTCAAAAGTTTACAATTTGTTTGCATGATTATCTTATTGTAAAACACAAAGTTCACATGAGGAAGAAATTGCTTCCATCATGGATTCTTTTTCTTTGGATCTTTAATTGTTTTTTTTTTTTTTAAGAATTCACTTTATGACTCAAAAGAAGGAAAAAGTGAATGCATTGATATTGTAACAATATACCACAGCCCCCCACCAATGAACAGGGGATGTTACGTATTTGAATAGTAAACAAAATGTAAGAACTTTAAAAACTCAAATTAATGAAAAGATTTCTCGTTATTGTTCTTGAAACTGTTTCTGAGAAAAGCAACAAAACATAAAGAAACCAATGAAGCATTTGACAATAACAATGGAATTTCCATTGGCCTTACAAATATATGATAATAATGAAGAATTGTTTTTAAGCACCGAAATTCAATTCTAAGAATATGGTAGTCAGTTTGTTGTCTCAGTATTTCTTGCTGATCGGTAGTACAAATCAAAACAAGAGCTCAAATTGGAAAGGATTGGATTTCATGCGGTCAATATGACTGGTTCTGGATGTTCATACAAGCATCAATAAAAGGAAGCCATGTCATCAATAAGGTCACCATTGACAATAGGAATTGGGAATTATCAATGGGTGCTGGTCTGTCCTTGAATGATGTAATAAACTCATTGGATCAAACTGATCTCTATTGATTTTGATGTACCTCGGAAGACAAAGGAGAATGAGAAGCTAAGGGCTCTATGTAGATATAGAGATACAAAGTAAGAAAAGCTAATTTTGATCCCCACTTTGAAACAAAGAACTACCACTAGAGGGCAACCAAGGTTGAACTTCATGAAAGAAACCTGAATGCAATACACAGGAAACATAACACATTCTTTTAAGAAATATTGTTGCCATTGTTAATCCATATCCAGAAGATAGGATGATAAACCAAAAATTACTTATAACAAAGAATCTCCTCTACATTTACAATGATTGGGAAAGCAGTCCAAGTGCGGTAATTCATATAGAGTCATTTAAATTCATAGTCATTAGGATCCAATATATATATATGTATCAATTGAAAGATGTATCTGTACTTTTAAATAATATGAGGGTATAAGGAGTTTAAACCTAAAATCTGCTGCGTAGAACAGTCACTTCAAAGAAAGTGACACGTAATAATATTGTGTAAGTAATGCTTGGATTACACTGAAAAATCCTCTTTCCTGGGCTTTTTGTTTGTTATGCCTCCCAAACTAGCCAAAAACCCAAGTATGATCAACCTATAATGTTATTTTGATTTGGGAATGCCAAAATTTATTCTAAGATTTATAGAAGAAGACCTGCTTCCATCTCCAAAGATAATGGAACACTGAAGTGACCCATTTTTGGTTCAAGCCTGGGCAAAGTGTATGGAGATTCTGGGGTTCCCAGTTGACAGAATTCTTTTTTTGGCCTTACTGATGAAGTCCAAAGGAAAGCAGTATGTACTACATTTGGCATTAGCTAGGCTGCAGGAGCTGCAAGAAGGATGCCAAATTTATCATCCGACCTCCCCAAGGAGGTTTAGAATCAGAGTTGTTCTTCTAGATAGCTTGCTTTCCCAAGGATTGAGAGTCAGTCTGTCCAGCTGTTTTAGCCATAGCTAGATGGAGAATGGATGAATTCATGCCTTCCCCAATGACATTAGTGCAAAATGAACGTAAACAGCAGTTATGCACTGGGTATTGAAGATGAGCTTTGTCATCTTCCAGTCATTGGATCCGACACGTGACAGACTGAATGAAGAGTAGTGACAACACTCCTTCTATTCGGTTTACTTATCAAATCTGGTTTCATTCAAATCAGTTATCAAAGCTGGTTCTGTTCGTTACTGTTTATCACGTCGTAATTATTATAAACAAATGCTTGTTTATTTCCATTCTCATAACAGTTATGTTTATAGTGCATCTGTTCTTTTAAGGATACTTGCGAATGTTTTTTATAATCTTGGCAATTAAATTTCTCTGTAATTATAATCCAATTATATGTCAAACAAACATACTTATTTGGGATCACTACTACTGTGGTTATATATTTCCTTGCGCTTTCGTCCTCTCTAATAATCAGTGATCATTCTTTTCTTTGTTTTCTCCCTTATATCTCACGTTCTCATGTTCCTATACTATATTCTCAAAAAGCTGGCATCCCCAGGCGATCTCTCCTTTTTCTCTAAATTCATCAAGTATTCATACAGGTCCAGTTTCAAACCTGGCTAAGTATGGCTATGGCATTAAAATTCTTCATTCTTTCAAAGAATTGAATATCTGTTGAATATTTTTGTGTCAGTTAAATCAAATTCCTTACTAAGCATTTTTAACCAAAACAGTCTGAAATTCCTACCTTTCTACAACTTTGACATTTAAATTAAACAAAACGTACATTCCAATCAGAATGTTTTGAATTGGATCTATTTTCATCTCAATTGCATTTTAACAAGTTAGATAAAATTCTCCAGTTGACATTTCAATGAACAAATACCTTCAGCTTAATAAAAGCGATTAATTTGTTTATGAAAACTCTTGCTGACTTATTCTGGGTTTCTTTTATTTCATGATATCACGTGACTCTAATCAGTATTCTTTATGAGTTATATTTTTCGGTGTATTTACTCATAGAAATGTACCCTTCCAAAATGTTCATTACCTCCCAACCTACAATATACTACACTGCCTCAACCGAAGTTTTAACTTAGCTCACCAATTACATTGTCCACACCATTAACTGCTATGCCACTTGCACCTCCATTAATATTTATACAGACAGACAAATTTGGAAACTAACCAAAGGCAAATATAACATCAGCAGCATCAGCAGCAGCATTATCAAGATTGGAATAAAAGACATTGAATTATATGTGAAGTTTTAAAATGTCTCCGAACACCTGTAATGGAATAGCTAGTAAGTTTCAATGACTTTGATTCTCCTAAGGAGTTTTATGAACCAGGCTCTCTGCCAAAGAGGTTGTCTTAGCACAAAAAATTTCTAAAAAACCTCCATAAATCTTCCTACTGAGCTTAAGTCTTTAGGAGATGTAAGGTGGCTGAGCAGATAATGGACTCAGCAAGCTTAGTTAAAACTCAGGCTGGTATAGTTTGTTTTCACTTTGCTTTCTAATGCCCATGGGAATTGCATGAATCCCTCTCCACTTTGGGTGCTGGTTACATATTGAACGAGCTGAGGAAGTAGTAATGCAGTATGTGGAGCCTGAGCAGGATCAACTGAAAACATTGCTAACAGATCATACTAACTCTTATCTCTAGGAGGCTTCAGTTCCTACTCTGGACTGAACTTTGGCCTAGTGGATTTCTCCATTAAATCATAAATGGTTCACCCAGACACATCTACCCACACATGTAGACAAAATATATGAACAAGTGTAGCAATTTCTATTCATTAGTTCTATTCATTAGATGGTAATTACTCAGTGCCGTAAGAGTAGATATCAACATCCTGCTTTCTTATAAAATACCCAGAATACTGGTAATAACTCACTCTTTCTCTGTCTCTCTCTCTCTCTCTCTCTCTGTGTCACTGTCTCTCTCTTTCTCTGCTTCTTCTGGGGGGGGGATGTTATGTTTTCTTTCAATAAATATTTGGAGATGAAAACTTTTACTGTTTTTCATCTTGGAAGAGTTTCTCAGAATCAATCTAAGGTTTTGAACTTGCAAACTATCTTTGGCACCATGCTAAGATGGTGCGGCTTTCAAAGAATAGGAACAAAATGCTGCCAAAATGTCTGTTAGTTACTTTGGTAAAAGCCTCGGTTCATTGATTTGTGGCAGATTTTACAATCGCACAAACAGGCACACACAGAAATACAAACATATGTGAATGCATAATGCAAGTATTAAGGTAGGTTGGTATGTAGACACATTTCTTGGCTGAGTTACAACGTTCGACCATTACAAACAAATGTCCACAAGTGCTATTAGTTTTAAATTCCAGGTTTATGTATTAGTATATACAATATGATATGTTCAAGCCAAAGGACTGATTTTCATGCTCTGGAACCCAAGAAATTCATTGTAAAGTTGTTAGCCAAGTCTTTTAAACTTATTAGAGCAGAAATAGCACTTGAAAGAGCAAGACCCATGCATAGAGACTCATCTCAAACCCTCCACCTTTACCTGAGCTTGGGACCAGAGAGATTCATGAAAGACAGTAGAAGTGTCAGCTATAGATAAAAATATAGATAGATAGATATATAGATAGAAAGGAATATCAATACCTCACATAAATGAATCACTGTAGCCCAGAACTAATTATCTAAAACTTATCAAAAATCATTTTTTAAGAATAAATTCTGAATTAGATTATCTAAAATTATCTGAAAAGATAGATCTTTTCTCTAAAATTATCCCAAGAATATTAGCACAAGATTTGGGCATTGTTGTTCCCAAATGACCTTAGAGACCCCGAAAAGCACAGAAAAAGTTATTTTTAGATGGTGCCTAGTGGTGTACTCATGCAAATTTCTAAGATTGTAAACCCAAAAATGTGACCAGGAGCACCCGGAGAGAAGAATCTGCAACCAACTTGGCTGGTTAGTTATTTTTTTATGGGGCTGTGATTCGATAGATAGTTGTACACCTATACATATATCTTTTTATTTATAAAATCTCTCTCTCTCTCTCTCTCTCTCTCTCTCTCTCTCTCTCTCTCTCTCTCTCTCTCTCTCTCTCTCTCTCTTTTGCAAATATCACTTTATTTATCTATAATATTCATCTGAACTTATTGAACACTGCATTTAAAGTTTTCCTGTCACTACAAGTTTTGGGATGTTAGAAATTGTCAACCATAACTGTCAACGTAGGTTTCTTCAGTTTTCAAGTTGGTTTGGCAGGCTGGCTGGCTGGCTGGCTGGCTAACCAGATCTGTCACATTATTTATCTATCATATTTATCTGAACATACTGAGATATGCTTACATTTCCTGTCTACCCTGTTTTTGTGGCCAATCAATTCACTAGATAGATTTATCGATAGGTCTGATTGGTCCTCTCAATAAAAACTGTCACGGGACCAACGTCCTTTGGCTGTGTGGCGGGTGATCAATAAAAAAAATTAAAAAAGAAAAGATCAATGAATAAGTTACTTTTCTTGCTTTTTAAGGGGCGGTGATCATAAAAAGAGTTAGAACTTTTTTTAAAAACTGCATTAATGCTGCCAGACACAAGCAAAAGATAAGCATAAACTTACTTTCCAAATTGACCCCACCTCCCTAAAAGCCTATATAGATGGGAATTTTCAAAAAACAAAAGATATGGTTTTTTTAAATATGAAAAGAAGTAAATGTTGAAATTTACAGCCCTCATTCAACCAGTCAGCCAGACCAACTTAAAAACCGAAGATATCTATGTTGACAGTTTTAGATAGATAGAATCATCATCACAGTCAAGAATTCAAAAACCATAAAATCAAAATTTGAAGTCACGTAAAAAAAAATTCTGAAAAATAGATATGGTCTGCATATATTTCTATTCCTGACCTCACAGATGTTTTCCACTGGAGATCATCTAAAATGGAGTGAAATCTTCTAGAAACGTTTAGATTCTATTGATTATTACCAAACCAGTCGGAATAAGGCCCAAAAAAGGTCCCAAAAAATTTTTTCACAAAAATTGAAAAAACATTTTTAGAAAGAGTCTCATGGAGTACTGATGCTTATTTTCAAGTTCGTAGACAAAACAGCATGGCCATGAGCACTGGAACTCACAAATACTCTCACACACTAATAAAAAGGGATAGAAACCTTCATCACCTTTGGTGGCTATGGTGGTTCAATTGATAGATTATTCTTATGGTTATGGCAAATTTTACAAGTATATTAGTGTACTGAATACCAAGGAGAGCAGTAGAAAAACTGAACAGTAACAATTTATATACAATACCTTGAGATAACGAATAAGATTTATCTACATTCTTTGTCTGCACCTCTCTCTCTCTCTCTGTCTCTATCTCTCTCTGTGTCTCTCTCTCTCCTCACTACTTGTTCTTTTCCAATCTCTCTTCCTTTATATACACATGCACTCATGTACAGTCATTCAACCAAAATGTTAAATAGAAGACTTTCTCTTTCTTTCACTCTCTGTATTCTCTTTCATTCCAATAAGTGATTGTGTATGTGTGTGTTTATATAAATATTGATTAAGTGATTGTTGAAGCTGACAATGAAAGTATCAGCTTGTTGCCACTATTACCCGGGCAGGTAAGGCAAATATGCAAAAAAGGCTTACAAAAGTGCTCATTTACCCACCATCATGACATGTAAGTGACAGGAGTTTTGTGTCAAGCTTTTCACCAATGTGAGAGTACACTTTCATGTACAAACTGCATCGGCTGAAATATAGATTCAGTTCAGTAGGGCCATTTTCTGTACTGGTTCTTGTGATTCCAAGAAATTTTGAATAATTGAAGTAAACAAACATATTGATAACTGTAACCTCAAGAAATTTTAAATAATTGAAGTAAAAAATTCTAAAGAAGCACGTTTTTTCCAAACCATTCACACTCATAATGATATGCATCGACTGCAGAGCAATGGTTTGGAGATTATTACAAATGAGTTTGACCCTTGACAAATGCTCTATTGATTTGAGATAGTACTGAAATTGACTTAGTCCAACAGATTTGCACACATATTTGAATTTTTACTAGTATGTCTTTCATTTTAATTTTAGTTGCTTTTTATTGCAACTATTCAGATCATCAGCCAGTGGCAGTGAGTGAAACATCAGCTCAGAAATAAAGAATAAGCTCTCTGTGAGACTCAATCCTGTACCCCTTTTACCTCAGAAATATAGTCTATATTCGGCTATATATTTGCTCTACTGGTTGAGCTACTTAAGCTCTTATGACTCTCAGAAGATCAAATGTGACCCTTTAACTTATCTTTCAATAGCTTAATCGGTAGAGTAGTTGATATATGTAGGCCTCCCAAGGTAAAGGGATGCAAGTTCAAGTCTCACCCAGAGCTTATTTCTTATTTCTAATCCACACTGTTTAATCGCAGTCATAGACTGACCGTCTGAGCTGTTGCGATGAAAAGCAACTGAATTAAGATGAAAGAAAAAATAGTCAGAAATTAATAGTGGTTGACAATGCTTCATCTAATAAAAAAATACCTATGAAGATATTTGATACACGTACTACTACGCACATACTCAAACATGCAAACGCCACATACATTCATACACGTACACACGCATACATACACAAATGCATATGCACTCATGATCAATCTCATTTATCCATCCTTTGTAAATATAAGTATCTAATATCTATGTAAGTAAAAAAAATCAACAAAAATACCAAATCTGATTTTTTTTTGGCATCTGTCACAAAGGCTTACTCTGCTTGAGAAGGGAAATTAGAAAAACCTCTTGTTCCTTCTCCACCTTCCTATTTCTTCTTCCCTCCTGCCCGCATCTTTCACGCCCTCTCACAGTGCAAAGCCTGCGCACACTCTCAAGTTGTCACTCCCTCTCTCTTTTGCTCACTAATTCATAAATCTACCAATAGTTCATATACCCAAGTTCTGAAATCCAAAAAATATGATTTGCCCCTCCTTCAACTTGATTCATTCTCTGAGGCTAGTTTTCTCTCTCGCCATCTGTGGTTGGCACAATTCCATGATTGATTCACACTTACTTTGAACCAAAGCAGAGAGTGGAATGACGATAGAGAGAGCCTATCACTGCAGACAAATTCTAGCCAATATCAAATCTATCAGAACTCTTCTGTAGACCTCCACTTGAGGTTGTTACACAGCTTACCACTACACAGCGGTATGCTTCCTCATTTCCTCTTCCCTATACAGTAATACCCCATTTGGTACCGATTCGCTCTAACACTCTTTTTTCAATATTTTTTTGTAATAAATTTAGTAATGTCAAATTTTCAAAAAAAATAATAAATGATAAAAGACAGCATCATAGATAATCTCCAAAATAATTGTATACTGTACATTTTGGTTAATGTGCCTTGAGTCTGAAGATAAACAAATACACATACTATATGATTTATCATGTAATAATATGTATTGATACCAAGTTATATTTTACCAGCTCTAGAGAGTAACTACTGGATGAGATAACAACAATTATTTGTTCCATCTTGTTGAAGCTACAACATCAAATACTTTTTAATGATTACTGGTACATCTATTTATACTATGCTATAATGAAACCTTATAGCCCTGTTTTATTTCACACTGCATTTAAGAAACAAATTTAGAACACTAATCAAAGTATTACAGTGGAAAATGGAGGTTTTATTTCCAATTTTTAATACCTGTGTCAATTACAGAATTTAGTCTCTGAAAAAAATGTATTTTTTCTCATCTCTCACACATTTCAAGTTTTATTCTAATAGTGTACTAATAAAACTAATAGTTACATTTGGCTAGAAAAACTGGTCAAACTAAAACATAATTTTGAATCAGACTTAGAAAAATGTCATGTTTTGTTAAGAACTTGAGTGTTCATTTGAATGAATGTTTTATCCAAAGAATTAATCTCATCCCAGGTACCCTCTCCACCAAGCATTTCAAAAATTTTCTTTCCCCCACTTTTTCAATTTTACAAAACAAAGGCTAAACCCATAAGTAGCACTCAACAATTTGTTTTGCAGCAAGCTGTTATGTCCACATTGTGCATCCTCTTCAAATCTTACCTACACCTCAGTCTCCTGTACCTTCTATCAATTCAATATGATAACTTAGCTGAACATACCATCATCACTACCATTTGATGGAGTCTGAGGAGGCTCAAAATTTTTTCCCATAAAACCTAATGGTAATGGCTTCTTTGCTTTATGTTATTCTAGCATATGAAAGGCTTTTATCAAAACACTCTACTTTCAGATAACAGGGCAGACCTGTATTTTATAAATGAACAACGGTCTTGGAACCATTTAGAGGGTTCAGGGAGTATCTTCGAATTAGTTTTATAGGTTGTATGCTCTCTGTCTTGTTGACACCTCTGATGAACTTCCCTGCCACTTAACACTCCTAATATGATTGTATCGAGATAGTGTCAAGACATATTGATCCAACAATAAAGCTAAATACATTACCAAGTTCCAATTTGTGTGTCTGCCCATGCATAAAACATAAGTAAGCTGAATGTATCAATATGAAACAAAATTACAAATCATTCAAGCTCATCAAAATAACATTCGCAATGTTATCTGTAATTCTTAGAATAGAGTTGTTAAGACCATTGAACTCATTCTTTGTGTCATTTTTATCGATTTTTCACGAGTCAGAAATGGTACAATATTTTTACATTTTGATGATTGGTTTCTGATTATTCATACATTGCCAACTTTTCAAACTCTGATCCCTGTCCCTAAAGGGTGAATAATGGTGGTGTGATGACTGAATTCAAATCATCTCGTTATAGACCTATCTTGAAATGATTAGCCAGATCATGGTTGGGAAATTAGATGGCATACCCAGGGGGATATTTAATATCTTCAACGGTTTGTCTGTTCTTGGATCGCTTAAAACTTTTCAGAGTACAGTATTACTCCACTTAGCTTTACTCTGTTTAGCACTGATTCAATTTAGTATTGTTTTTCTAGTATTTTTTTAATGAATTTAGAAATGATACTGTTTATAGTTTTGAGAAGAGTCATTAACGTTCAAAGAATTTTTAGGATGATTGAAATATTTCTTGTCGCTTGCGCTATTAACACAATATTTTGGTCAATCCATTCAACGGCCTTCTATAGGTATGCCATCAGAATGTGATGGTGGTAAACAGAATTTTCCTCCAATGGTAGCAACATTTATAACATTGGCTTTGGGTGATATCTTTTTCTTTCCTTGTTAGGCCTGGATTTCCATACCTTGTCCCTGTTGAGAAGTGAGAGAACTCTGCACTGGTCTGACTTATGCACTCAATCGATATGTTGATGAGGGCACCATCTTTGATTTTTCCCAGTTTCTCTGTTAATAACCTGGATTTCATCTTAGAGAGGATGGTTTGCCTTTCTCTCTCTAGATATGGTCAGATCTTTCTATTTTGCCTTTGGTAATGGCTTTTTTATGCTCTTTATCAGTCTTCCCAGAATTAATAAAGAATAATTAAAGTCAACGTCATGGACAGTCTCTGAAATAAGTGCATACTGCACACTTTGATTTTTGTGCCATGTGTATGAGAATAAACACATACTATAATATATCATGCGGCAATACACATTGATACCAAGTGATATTTCACCAGCTCTGGAAAGCAGCTACCACAATGAGATCTACAAAACTAATCCATTCTATCGTGTTGAAGATCAAAAATGACATCATATATTGTAGAATAATGAGAAAGACTCTGACTTTGAGTGCAGCACCAAAGCAAAGAGGTGTTCAGGTCATGCAATTCATGCTATGTTAGAATGACCCCAATGTTATTATGTTATAATGAACCATTTAGCAAAGCATTTTTTTTCACGAACGTATCTAGAGCACTAATCGAGGTATTACTTTATGTCTTGATTTCCTAAAAACTTTGCTTAATCCTGATTTCTCTTTTCCTACTCATCATTATCATCATTGTCAGCAGCAACAACCTTTAAGCATTGGACATAGACCTTCCCCAAGATTTTCAAGACCTCCTTATCATGGGTTTCATAGAGCCAGTATCTAGTTCATCACACCGTCTTATTTTCTGCTTACCACAATTTTGCAAATGATCTCTGGGGTCCTCATTCTGAGTCTCGATATCTAGTGGTTGTCTAACATCCTTGCTACATGACCAGCCCATTGCCATCTGAGTTTTCCAATTGATTCTATGATATTTCTGACTCCTATTCTTTCTCTAATATACTGTGCTGTTGTAATACCTCCATGTGATGTTGAGCATGATTCTCTCCTGTGCATGTTGCACGGTTCTCAGTTTGAGGTTCAATTTTCTGATTGTTCCATGCTTCAACTCCATAGGTGACTAACAGGAGGAATGCATTGCTTGTATACCTTTCATTTTAGAACTAACAAACAGAAGAAAAGACCAAAAATTGTTTCACTTTTACTTTTCCAAAATTTGATTTTAAAAATTGCCCACTCTACATAGGGAGTCACAAATACATAGAGAATTTGGATACAATGGTAACAAGATAAAAAAAACTTCCATATTCTATCCAAAAACAATAACATTCATAAAACTTGAATGCTGATTTCAAGGCAGGCAAGTCCTATCCACTTAAAAACTAGGTGTCCCACAATCTTCTAGCTCAAAATCTCCCTCCGTTTGGCCTTGTGCCAAACTAATCCAAGTTTAGTAGATATCAACAACATTCATAAAATTAAAGGTCTGGTTAGTCACTCAATGGAAACCATCATGTGACCAATGTCTTTTGAGGGTAGTCAATTCAAAAATTGGAAAAGGGAATGATCAATGAATGATTTATCTCTCTCACCTTTTGTTGGGCAGTGATCACTAAAAAACCTAAATTTTCAAAAAACAAGCATAAATGCTACCAGATTGTAACTGAGGGACCAATTTTGCATAAACTTACATTGCCAATTTACACTCCCTACCCAAAGGCAAGAGGAGTAACTTATTTATTGATTGCCCTTTTTGTCCAATTTTTCAATTGATCACCCCAATACAGCATGCTGTTGAAAGACGTTGGTCATATAACAGTTTTTATTGAATGACTACTCAGACCAGAGGTTGTTTAAACCATCAACTGGAGAAGGCAGCAAGTGCATTATCTTTCCATTGCAATATAAAATTCCTTTTCCTTTCAAGATAATCCATTGCAAGTAATCCATTGCAAGATAAAAGTCCTGACTTACAGACAGAAATGAGTTGCCATCAATCACAGTAGAATAGAAATATATTGGTCCCTTAGTTTGTGTCCAGCAGCATTCAGGCTAGTTTTCTTTTTAAATTAAGACTTTTTGTAATCACAGCCCAATAACATTTTTTAATTGACTATCCCCAACATGGCATGCTGCCAAAAGACATTTATCACATAGCTGTTTCTACGAAAAACCTAATTTCACTTTTGGTCAACTATTCTAGACTTTTGATAGTATTAATATGTGCAATCCTAAATATAAACCATGTAATCTATTACAGTATAAAATATGTGAAATCTGTCTGGAAAGTATTTAGCCCTGGCTTATCCTAGCAACCCTTCCACTTTTTAAAACAGTTGGCAGAGTCCTCTTTTAAGATCACAATCAAGTGCCTTCTCACATTCTCTTCAGTATCATCTACAGTCTAAAATCTCTTTGGGAAAACCTGGACAGTGGAAGGGCCAACAGATCTGAGGGATGCAAGGTTATGCCAAAAGACACTGTACCAGATATGAATAATGCTCACACAGCACACAAGCTCACTCAATAATGTCACACTGCTGAGTTACTCCACAGGAGAGAGTCTCTTCATACTTACGCTGTAAGGTCCCCTCTGATTGGTTACCAAGTTACAAAGCAGGACAACTGTTGCTTGAGATATTCAAATAGACAATAATTGAATTCCATTTCAGCACAATAAAAGAAGTTTATGAAACAACAGTCATATCTAATGTAAAAACATCTGTTTGACTGAACATTATTCTGATAAAGTAGGTCAGATGGTCATCATCTTGATAGTAGGACCATTGAAACACAACCCGTACGTCTTTAGTTTTAGTTGCTGAATTTTCACTTCATCTTAAATGTTGGCAAGAGAGAGTCAAACAAGCAACCCATTTTATCTGACCATCTCCAACTACGTGGGAATTCAGTGGGGCCCAAGAGAAATCTCACGCTTGTGTATCTGCTACCACTGACATTAACTTGGCATTGCCCCCTCTGGCTAGCTGGTCACTTTTTATATTTATGGTCATGTGATTACACCTATGCCTGATTACTTTCTTTGCTTCCATTGGACCATGTTTAAAACTGACATTTTACCACTGTGACCTTCTGAGGTCAAGCTATACTGTTGAAGCTATTTCAAGATTTATTCTTTTCCTCAACTAAAGAAATTAAAAGGAACATTTTGAAAGTGCTATTACAATTTTATTCATAGTTATATTATTACGACTTGCAAGTATTGATTAAAAACAAAAATATCAAAATTATCAGTAGAGAGAATACAAAATGAATTTTTTTTTCTTCCCTTTCTTTTCCATCCTTAAATTTTCAAAGTGGGTTGCATTCTTTATCTAAGAAAGAGCTAAAATATTTTTTTAATATACCTCATATTGCGATGTTTATCAGTTGTACATGAATACCATGAATGGTGCTATTTTGATTAGTATGAAGTAGAATGAAGGCTTATTATTCTAAAACACAAAATTTGGTTATTGGAGGTTGTGTAGGTTACATAGACTGAACTTTTCACTTTTAGGAGTCAAAATCAGTAAGAAACTTTTATTTCTCACTTCCAGGAGTCAAAATCAATCAGTAATTTTCATTTTTCATTTTCAAACTTCAAAATATGGAGGATTTCTTTTGATTTTAGGGGTCAAAATCGAAGGTGAAAGTTTTTTTTCAATTTTGAAGGACAAAATCAGAGAACTTTCTTTCCTCTCTTTGAGGTGTTATAATCAATGAGAAAATTTTTTCGCTTTTGAGGGACAAAATTGGGGGGGGGAATTCTCTTTCATTTTTAGGGGTCAAAATTGAGAGTGAATGTTTATTTTCATTTTTAGGAGTCAAATTAAAGAGGGATGTTCCATTCACTTTCAGGGGTTGACATCAAGTTTTTTCCACTTTTAGTATCAAAACTGAGAGTGACTTCATTTTTTTTCAAGTGGTCAAAATTCAGAGGGATCTTTCTTTCTCTTTTAGAGGTCAAAATTGGAGGAAATATTTTCTCTCCTCTTTTTAGGAGTCAAAATCAGATGGTGAACTTTTTTTCTTTTATTTTTCAAAATCGAGGAGGGACTTTTCACCTTTTCATAGGTGCCAAATTTTAATAAAAAAAAGGCGTTAATACTAGGAAGAAAAAGAGGATGGGGGGTTTAATGCAAAAAAAGAAGGGATTGATTTTTTTTTTAATAAAAAGTTTAAAAGGAGAGGTATAATGTTAAAAATGTCAAGGAAAAGCTATCTTTCTATTTCTTCATTGGACAGCAATTTAAACTGCCCATGAGGGCAGGTTATTAGTCAAGTTATGATAATTTTACTATTCTCCCCAATGTCCATAGTACATCTTTTTTCTGTAGTCATTTCTATTTCAGTGAAATGGAAAAGAAACTCAAAATTTTACTCCTTTCCCAAAGTTTAAGAGTTAAGTTTGTGACCAATTCTTGAATCTGTCCAAATCAACTGAAACTCTGACAAGTATATTTTATCTAAAAACCTATTTGTGGGGGGAGCAAAAAAAGAAAAAAAATGTTATTTTCTAGACCTAGTAAATGTTTAAGTTTTCATCCTTCCAATTCCATTTGTAGGGACTGTATGCATGATATATTCATACATATGTACAAACATAGCCAGCCAGCCACCCAGCCAGCCACCCAGCCAGCCAGACCAACTCAAAAACTGAAGAGATCATTCAACAATATTGGTGACAGTTTTGGTTGACAATTTCTTACAATGATTGACAAATTTCTTCATTGCTATCTTTGATTAGTCCAATCAGGTGATGTGATGGTTAGCACGTCAGCCTCACACGCAGAAGATCATGGGTTCAATTCCCAGTACGAGTGAAGAGTATGGGACATTCTTTACTTGACAAATTTTCCTATGCACTTAGCAAGTAATTGAGTACACCTCAAGCTGTGTGATTGGGGTGGAAGGCATGTATCAATTGTCTTATGGATGCATCCCCCTTGGGACGAAAAACAAGCGTGCCTCTACCCATCTTCCCAGATGTCTAGCCAACATGGAAGATTACGACTTACTCGAACCCTAAATGGACACACATTCAGCAACATAGTGGAGGAAGCGTTTATAATAATCTTTGATAACTGGATCTTTTTCTTGGTTTTCGGGGGGGGGGGTCATAATTTTTCTGAAAATTTCAAGAGGAAAACATGATCGACATCATAGTCAATAATTGAAAAACTGTTGCATTAGAATTTGAAATCATTAAAGAGCTTCCATCAAAGAATAATTATGTTCAGAATAAATTTCATTTATTACATAACTGGCGTTTTCCACTGGAAAATATCTAAAATAGAGTAAAAAATCAAACACGTTGGAAGAGGCCCCCAAAAAGTCAAAGAGCTTTTTTTCAAAAAATCAAAACCACATTTTTAGATAGGGCCTAGTGAAGTATAATACTCACATAAAAAAAGTATAGAGCCCTTTGTCATCTTTGATGGCTATAATTGTTCAATTCAAACTAAAGTGCCTTAATATCATTGATAAGAAATCATCATCATCATCATCATGATCTCTTGGGACCCATGTTGTGAGTCGTGATGTTCAGCAGTTGTTTGACATTCTTGCAACATGGCCTGCCTATTACTATTTCAGCTTCCTGATGTTTTTTATAGTATCTCAGATCCCCTGTTTGTTCTCTAATGTAATGTGTTGCCTTGTGATCTCTCAGTGAGATGCTAAGCATGATCTTATCCTTCATAAATTGCATGGTTCTTAGTTTGAGGTTACTTTCCATGTTTCGCTTTGCAGAGGACTATCAGGAGGATACATTGGTTGTGAACCCTCCTTTTCAAAACCAACGGGATCTTCTTGTTCATTGCTCTGCCGAAAACTGGTAAGCCTAGGGTGATTTCTTTCCCCTCTGAGGTTTCTATAGAGATTCATCACCCCAGGTAGATGTAATGATCCACTGCTTAGGCTCTGTGTTTTCAAACTAAAACTATCCTCATTTCGACTATTGCACTGTGATCTCGGATTCCTTAGTTTTACTTACATTTGCATGGACCAGATACGCTATTTTAGAGTCTGCTTCCTAAGAGGATCCTAAGTATTGCAATAACTTAATATCCTTATTTAATACGAAATAAGAATTCTAAATAGAAAACTACAAGAGAAAGATCTTTGTGGATTTTATTCCTCAATACAAAAAATACAGAAACAAGTAAGTAGTTGCTGATTTTGAATTGGATCGAATTAATGACAAAAATCCCAAGCTGTTACTCAATGAACAAGGCAGCCAGAATTAATTCAAGATGGCATCATCATAAGAACCTATGAATTCCGTACCGTGAAAGCTTGTCAATTTATTATCCATGACAACGGGCTGAAATTACATTGGGAAGGGTGATTAGAGGAAGGGGGGAAAAATCAAAGAAGTGAACGAGAGAAAAATGTTGTTTCTAGGATGTGGCAACAGGCTGTCTAGATTCTTTTGAGCAAAAGGATAGATGGATTAGTAGCCAAAATTAATATCCTGTCACTTGCTGTTAGTTTAATTCTAACAAGGTTCTACTTTTGTTCACTTAATCAGCTAGGCGGCCATATTTATGAAGACGTGAGGGAGAAAAAAAACCCAATTCTGGTTAGTCACTCAATAGAAATTATCACAAGACAAACATCTTTTGGCAGCATGTTAAAAAATTGTAAAAAAGAGTGATCAATGAACAAGTTACTTCTCTTGCCCTTTGTTAGATGGTGATCACCAAAAAATCTGAATCCAGGAAAAAAACATGTGTGAATGCTCTCAGACCCAAACCAAAGGATCAATTTAGCATAAACTTTATCAATTGTGTCGGGGGGGAATAATTTGTAGCCATAATAAGGTGTAAATGTTTAGATTTTCAGCCCTCTAGCTCCATTGATGTGACCGATATGTGCAATACACACATAGCCAGCCAGACCAACTTAAAAACTGAAGAAACTTATGTTGACAGTTTTTAGTGAATTTGGGTTGATGGTTTCTGAAAATGCTGAGAAAGAACCAGCAAATATATAAAACAATTGAATGAATAAAGAAATTTCACTTAGAAGAAATGTTTTGTCAGGAATATTCTCAAAATGACTCTAAGTGAACAACCTAAAGAAAAAAAATCTTCTGCCTTGAAAAACTGATAATTCTCAAAGATTTTGTCTATGGATTTTTAGCAGATTAACTGTTAAGCAATAGTATAGAGCTGAAAATAAGTGAGAGAATGGAGGGCTGCCAGAGCTAGTAAGCATAGCAATTTGTGAGTGGAGCAAGTCTCTTCAGCTGGGGATGTGATATTTTAGAGATACCTTTATATAATATTTATAAAGTTACAATGAGCCATTTGGTTGAATTTGATCAACTGAATGATCCTGCCCCCAAACTATCACACTCATTACTGGCCATTCGCCATTGGTCACTCCACACCAGCCATCACCCTCCTCACATTGTGTGAGAGATCAAGGACAAAATGATGGTGCTTTAGTTGATGCATCTCTGGGAACAGGTGGGGAGGTAACAGACGTAATATCAGCAAACAGGAACTATAACACTTGTATAGAATACAACTAAGTGTTCATTTCTGTTGGGTTTATCATCGTCAGTCAGCCTTTTCCGAAATTGGGGACAATGTGATACATTCTAGTGTCAATTGATCGGTCATTTGACAGTCAATTCACTAGACAAAAGGAAAGACTTCATAGCAGCAAAGCAGACGCAGTGAACTCAATGCAGGCCCAGGGGTTCGCAACCAGGCATTAAGGGTTGAACTAACTATCACTCTCTGGGGTAGATTGTTGAAATTTCCCAAGTTATGGTCACAACTCCCACTCTTAGGTCCCAATGCCAGTCCTTCATCTCTGCAAGACAATTCATCACGTCTATTGTCTGTCAGCTGTCAGGCAATTTTTCCCATCTGCTACTAAGAGCCAGGAATCAACCCCTTTTATGAAAATTGGTCATTTTTCGGGTTGAGGTTTGACTAATGATTAATTACCCACCAGCCCAAATCAATCGATTGCCCACCGCTATCTGAGGGGTTTCCTGAATTTGGAGTTTAATCTGAATATCTTCTCGCCACTTATTTCTACTCCCTAGGCTTATTCTACAATCCAATCTCATTGGTTCAATTCCCCATTCTATACCAAGAGGTCCCGAAAAATCCTTTATACATAATTTCTCATGACCAATCTTTAGTCATCAAACAATCAAACACCATTTTGCATAGGTTTATCACGTACACAAAATGGTGTTTGGTTGTTAAACAATGGGTCTGTTTTGACTCTATTAATTGGAGTCATAATAGCAATTATGGTTTCTTATCTTGTCCTCTTGAATTGGAGTGCACTGACATATGAATTTCTGCCACTGAATGTTCGTGCAAGGTTTGCATCGATAACGGCCATTAAGATCCATCAATGTCTTGTACAAACATTGGTTTTGTTGGAAACAGCAACTCTAAAATTACTGTACTGGGATTTCTCATTTCAGGCTAGTTTTAGGAAAAACACAATTTTTAGTTTTCACAAGATTTAGTGTAAACTTTTGTCAACTTGTAAAATCTCAATATTGTTTGACATATTAATGTAATTTTCGCTCATATGTTAAATACAAAACAAAGAAGATTGTGGCAACATCCAAAGCAGCCTTCAAAATCTAAAAAAGGTCCTTCTTATTTAGTGAAATCAAAAGGAAATTTTTCATTACTAATTGCTACGATCTGAACAAACTGTTACTGCTCAATGCTACAATGAGCAATTGGCTCATTTCAATGACATATTAGAACAGTTCTCTTCCTAACAATGAAATTGATCAATGATTTTGCTGTATGACAACATCCATCCTTATGTTGCAAATGTGATGCAGCAAATGACTATGGAGCTGGGATAGAAAATTCTTCCACAAGCAGCATTATCTTCAGATTATCACTTGTTCTACTTGGTTATCTTTGGCTGCTTAAGCTGGGTTAAGATTGAGTTTCCAGCTACAAAAAATATCTGCTGGCTGTTTAATCAAGGTGGCCTCTAATCAGAAGGATTCCAACATTTTCTAACCAAGCCAGAGCATTTCCATGGGAGCAGGATCATTGTAAATCATTGTTACACTGTTGATAGATGTAAGCAAAATTGCCAAAATTGTGTTATCAGGACAACTACTCCTGGAACAATAGCCTCCATAGGACAAGAGTCCTTTGAATTATTGCCTCCCCAGATGAATGATCTTGACAATTGCCTCTTGGACAAATTCTCCATGGCGTGATGATTTATATCACCAACTACACAAACTTTACTTCAACTTTAAATTTGCTACACAATTGTTAGGGGAATAATTTGGAGAAAATTATCTACATGGCAGTTGTTCTGGAGGCCGGAATATTACACTCATTGATAATGTGACCCCTACTCAAATTTTAGCTTTTGATATTATCACAAAACTTCTCATGATATACACAAATTGATACAGTGTGATAATAGAATTTGATCAATTAGTTTCTGGTTGAAGAATGAGATACAACCTTATTTTCCATTGAAGTGATCTGCCAGGGCTTCCCAGCTATCAGTGAGCTATTTCTTGCAGAAGATAGGTTTCAAACATAAACAATGGATGGAAGCCACTGGGTAGATAATTATGGTAGCTGAGATCAACTCAAAATGGTTGTAGTTGATGAGAGCCCACAGTTGGAATCCTTTTGCAAGTGAAGGCTAATTTAGGCTTCACCACTCAGGCCAGGTTTACATGCTAAGGGGCAAAACGTTTGTCACTCTGAGATACCTGCTGAAGATGCAGAATGGTTCCCAACACTGTGAATGCTCTGATGATGTTGGCACTAAGGAATACCCTTGAGAGGAACCACATACTGCACCATTTCTACTGAAGCGAAGTATCTCTGGTGTTTATTTTACATGAAAAATCTATATTACACCATATATAATCCACTACCATAAATAATCCACACCCTACGATTGAGCTTCAGTTTTTAATGAAAAATGCATTATTCTGTTTATATAATTATGTATACAAGTATGTATAACAATTATGTTTCTGCAGATAATGTGCGCCTAGATTTTCAGCTCAAAACTTTCAGAAAAAATACAGATTATACACGGTGAAATTCAGTATTTTCCCCACCATTTCATCTTCTCAAATTCAACTGTTTTCCTGCCTCCTTCCCTGACAATACTTACTACTTTCATATGCAGGTTTAAATACATATATACACAACACACAACCAGTTTTTGATAAATGATACTTAAATACATGAACAAAGAAAATGACATTCAGTATTGCCTGTTTAAAGTAAACTTTTTTTAGTAATTTAACCAATTTAATCTTACCAAATCCACTTTTAACTGAACTGGAATAGGAAGATTTTGCCTGAAATTTTGTCTTTTGCTGTTAATCTACTTATGTTGCATTGCATAATATTAAGGACTGGCTACATAGTTTTCTACAAATTGTCTATAATTGGAGAAGAATCATTGATAATCACAGAGTTTTTTGGAAAATCATTCTTCTTATTATTAATCTTCTTATTATTTATGCTGTTCACTCACCATTTCAGTCAATCTTTGTTTAGTCAGAACTTTGCCAAGGGTACCATCCATTTGTCAAGTGGAGGACTCCTTTTATTGGAAGCCTTAAGTAACTTCAGATTTTTTTTTTAAAAAGAAACTCTTGTAATATAGGTTTTCAACACATTTAATTCTTAGGCCAAAACTTTCATACCTTGTCCGTTTTGAGTAGAACAGCCACATTGGATACAATTCAACACAGGTCTGACCTATAAAATCATTATTATACAAATCTTGGCAAAGGTCCAAGTCCAACAATGGATGCTAAAAGGCTGATGATGATGACCATCATAAAATGGGAACACCAAATTTTTTTTTAAATCTGCTCGTGTATAAAAATCTATCATTTCCTCTCCTCAGCTCAACAATATCATTTAATTAAGAATAGCGGTTCTGCATTATCTTTTGTCTGAATTCTGTGGGGATTCTTTAGGTGGGGGAGAGGCTCTAATTACTGACATCTATCTGGTATCAATTTTGCTTACTAATGGGATTTTTTGATAATATGAATCAGAAGCATAAGTGTATACTGACCTTTCTACTAGAGAGGTCAATGAAAAATATAGGATTCACTGAATCAGCAGATATCCAGACACATTATATGAAATTGTTTATCTTACAAGAGGTAAGGGGCAGAATTGGAAAAGGGACATCTCGAATTTTGGTTTCTATAACTAACATTGCAAACACGTTTCGATTCTCTGATTTAATTCAAACTTAAGAGCATTGATTACTTACTATAATTTCTTTTTAAATCAATAGTGCCCTCACCCTGGCAGCAGCAAAAGCCATTCTTAAACTCTTCACAAGTTTCTTTGTCTTGGCTAGACTTTATAGTTCTTTGAGCTTTGCGAAATGTAAAATTGACTTACAGCCAACAAGTATCAGAAGTAGCATCACTCACTTCATCACACACTATTTATTTATTGCTGGGGGGGGGGAGATGAGGCCTTTCCCAAGGGTATTTATGCGAAGTGATCACAAACTAACACAGTCATAGTTTAAATTCAGGTTGCTGATTTCATTTTCCATGCTGATAACTGCTTGGCCACCAGCGCTTTCTTATGATAGGCTATCTTATTTACTTGATTTTGAAAAAACAATAAATTTACTCATCAAAAATATACAGATCGAATGAAATGAGGGATAATTCTCTGCTAGAATTTCTATTCCTGTTTTTTTGTTAAATACAAAGTAATCAATACTTTCATCATTCAGCATTTTAAAGACAAAAGAGTTATTACATATCATTATATAGTAGTTTACCCTTGCCATCAAAAGTTGATCACATTATTTTTTGTTGTTTTGCAAAAGGTAGGAAGAGAATACACACAGAACAGGAAGAGGAGAGAGAAAACAACCAGAAAACATTCCAACAAAGAGCCAGACTGGATACATAAAAATATAATTTCAATGTCCACAGAGTGCAGACATGGAGTAGTCTACCCAATGAAATAGTGTGTTCTGAAAATGTGAACTCTTTCAAAAACAGACTTGATAAGTGTTAGGATAAATAGGAGAATCTATACAACTGCAAATCCACAATAAACATTTGGAAGTCATGTGAAAATCAAAAATGACTACAGGAATCTGGAGAAGATGATTTACCATAAAACCTATTCTACAAAATATTACTAAGCTAAACTAGGCTAAGCTAAGCTAATTACATAAAAGCTTAGAATAAAAAGAGGTGATGTGAGGCTAATTCTGTTGAGAAACTGTCACAAAATTCAAGTAATCTTGTGCACAATCATCTTTCTCTTACAAATAAATTTCATTATTTGTTATCAAAGAGAAGTAACTCTTTCGTAAAAATATAAAATTTATTCCCCTTGGTATGTTATAAACAAAAAATATAGATATACATTTGGCATATTCTTTAAGTAATGCTGACACAGTGACACTTGCTACCACTTTTACTCATCTAGCCTGATATGAAACTTCTGATAAAGAAGTCTTTATCGTCAATGATGAGGGGAAGAAAATCTCTTTAAGCCATGAACTGAAAGAAAGATTATGCTGAAAAAGAAATATTTTTTTGTATAAAATAAATGCTTCTTTCATCATTAGGCTACAGACTTATCAATTTACTTTCATTAATACCCATAGCTGGACATGTTTTGATCTGAAATTTTCACTGCATAATACTCAATCTATGTGATTGATATACACCAATGAATTAGGTAAATCAAGAAGGCAGACCATGTGGAAAAATCAAAAGCACTTCCCCCATTGCATTAAGAGGAGTAGGGTCAGAGACAGACCATGATGTCTGGGGCATAGTCTGAGGAAACTGGGCTATTCTGGGGTGACCAACTGTAAAATGTCAACTGAAGACTTAGAAAGACTTGTGGAGTATTTCAGCACTTGGAACGTGTGGTCACCAGAACCATTTCACTCACTAATCAACATGCAACTTCTCAATAGCATTGTCAACGTCACAACCATCTATGCAAGTGAAATATAGAAAATGATGCCAAAGATCATGAAAATGCTCAATGTTTTCCTACAATGGTGCTTCAGAAGATTTTTCGAAATCACATGAAGAAACAGAATTACAAATCAAGTAGTACTTATGAGAAGAGAGCAGAAATTAGATACATGAAGTTTGCTGGACACCTCTGGCAAATACCAAAAAGATTGCAAAGCTTTTTATGTAATTCATTGGATTTCAGCAGATGGGAGGAGAAAGAGAGGCAGACCAAGAAAAACTAGTATTACTTATGAAAAGAAAAACTTGGTTCCCAATATTAAATGACCTTCAGAGAGTTGGGCTAACCCGGGTGAACATGCAAGATGCTTCCATGGATTGTTCAAAATGGTGCCAAACAATTGCCCAGTATGCCTTGTCACATGGAAGGGCCTGAAAAACAACTATTTAATGCAGATTTTTGTCACTAAAAATGGTGTCACATATTGTCATTGTGGAGAGGGTAATAAATAACAGCAAGTATTGGAATGTGTTCTGTCAAGTTATAGTGAAAAAGAAATAGTTTGGACTTATATATACATTTGGAAAAAATGTATAAGTACTGGTGGTTATTTTTTTTTTCCTTGTAGCCAACATTTTTGCAATAAAATGTCTGGCACGAAGTTCAATCTTTGGTTGTTATGAATTTTTTTTCCTATTAGTGAGCTTAGGTTTAACAGATGCATAACTTTAATAGCATCATCT
The DNA here is from genome assembly GCA_963457665.1 of Thysanoteuthis rhombus. Lineage (NCBI taxonomy): Eukaryota > Metazoa > Mollusca > Cephalopoda > Oegopsida > Thysanoteuthidae > Thysanoteuthis > Thysanoteuthis major. The sequence goes on along the minus strand of OY735207.1, from coordinate 11,249,410 downwards.
TTAGAAATCATGAAATCCAAAACTGATATATCATCCAGCAGTTAATATTTATATCTAAAAGTAACTAAGCTTTTAAACTTTATCACTTGAAATGTAAATAACAGGTACAAATAAAATAAGAAAAATGATAGGTACATTGCTTGCTTGACAAATTGGATAGGCAAAAATTACAAATAAAATTGAAGTCTACATCACCAATGTCACTAATTTGTTGCTTATTTGGTATGTTATTTTATTGTGGACTCCCATGTCAATATCTATTACAAAAATGTAACTGTAGCAAGAGTAAGAACGACAAGAACAATCCTTACCAAAATTAGGGGTGTAAACCGAAATGTAAAATTCACATCACCCTACTGTAATTTAAACTCATGACCAACTGAGGCTGTCTTCCTAACTGAGCTAAATTAACAAATCTACAGATACACACAGGTTCATTTCATTCTAATACATGAATACATTTACACAAAAATATATATTTATATATAGTTTTATTTATTATATAATACAAAAGTTACATGACATTTGGAGAGGTGTTTGGCCCTGCAGCTGCTATTCTCGTTCTTCTTCTTGACACATTACAGATAGATGAGATGTGCTCAGGTGTTTGCTATGACTCTGTCCTTAATTGCCGCTGGATTTGAACACTATTAGTCTAGACACACAGGATGCTTGAAACTGAGGCTAACAAATAGTTTTCATCCCAGCTTGAAAAATACACCTCCTTTTCTGTTCATCTATTGTTTCACATGAACAATACACTTTCTTGCAACTTTTTTGATTGTCTTTACACAGTTATAAAAACTGTACATCAGAATTTATTGTGTTGATATTTATTCCATGCAAAAGGTTTAAAGACACCACACAATTTACATAATTATATTGTTTTTTGTATATTCCTACAAGCTACTTGTTGATTTGAGCCTTTTAATGTCCATCTTTAGACATGGACCTTCCCAAAGATTCACCAGACCGCTCAGTTATGGGCATCACAGATCCAATATTTTCTGAAATTATCTAAAATGTCGCTCTATCTTATTTTTTGTTGGTCACAAAATTACACATGATCTCTGGGGATCCATGATGTGGGTTGTGCTGTTGAGCAGATATGTCTGCCATTCTTGCTACATGGCCTGCTCATTGCCATTTCAGTTTACAAATGAATTCTATGTTATCTCTGACCCTGTTTGTTTTCTATCATAATGTGCTGTCTTGTGAACTTTCCATCGAATGTTGAGCATAATTCTTTCTTGTGCATATTTCATGGTTCCTAGTTTGAGAACCAGTTCCATGCTTCAGCTCCATAGATGACTATTAAGTAGATACATTGGTTTCAGACCCTTCTTTTTGATACCAATCAGATTTTCTTCTTCTTGGGGGTTGAACTTACTCTGCCAAAAGCTTGCCAACTGAATCTTTGTTTGATTTCTTCTTTAGAGGGTTTCATGGAAAGATGAAATGGTCTACTTCAGCTCACATACTTTAGTCTTTAGCTCTGCATTTTAGATTTTAATTACTGTATGTTTGTCTTCAACATATTTGTTGTACATGACACTGGTTTTACTGAAGTTCATGTGGAGACCAACTTTCTTGCTTTCTCCATTCAATTCATCTGATATTTTTTGGAGTTCATGAAAGTTCTCAGCCAAGAAGACAATGTCATCAGCAAATCTGAAGTTACTTAGGTATTTGCCATCCATTCTGATTCCTTTATTTGTCTAGTCTAAGTTTTGGAAGATTATTTCAAGGCAAGCTTCAAAGAGTTTGGCTGAGCTGGTGTCACCTTGTCTTACACCTTTTTTGAGCTGGAAAAGCTCAGAGTTTTTTTGTAGTCAAATAAATGAACTGCACATTTCGAGGATAGGTTATAAAATTCTGATATATACAGGTATATAGGGTTTCCACTTTGGTGTTTGATCGTATTGATGACTTTAGGGATTAAGGTTGATGTAAACAATAAAAAACAGTAAATATCTAATTGAAATATGTCCCATTTGAAGCAATAATCTTTTTTCCAATGATCCTCTAATTATTCATACCATTTCTATAGAATTCTTTATGTTAAGTATTCATAAATTCACTAAAAGCATGAATTATGGCTTCCCTATCATTGAACTTTTCATTATGGATATGAAGATCAAAATGCTGGAAAAGATGATAATCTGTAGGAGATATACTGGGTGAATGTGGAGGATGCTGCAAGATATCATATCCCAATTCTCTAAGCTTAGATACAGTCAGCTGAGAGGTATAGGAATGGTTAATGTCATGGAGCATTTCACTAAATTCAGGTGGAACCTATTTTCCCATCTTTTTATTTTGCTTTGAGATGACATGATATAGTGGCTTTTGAAGTCCTAAAATCTCCAGAAAATTCTAAATGCATTTATTGAGGGATGTTGGCCACTTCTATTGATAATTCTTCATCATTAAGAATAGATTTGGACTTCTCCTGAGGTCTATTATTGGTAAACAAATTTCCAGGCCTAAACCTATAGAACCAACTCTGAACAATTAATGTTCACTCCAAAAGCTTTGTTGGCATAATCAGCAGCAGTATGTCCTAATTTGAAACCTCTCTTGAAAATTAGTCTAAGTTATGTGAAAGACACTAGTGCTGTTAAAGACTTAAAAATCTTCAGTGATAACAAATTATGTCTGTTTATATTGGATCTATGAAAAAAATTGCAATTACATTATGAAAATTGTTCATTTTAAGCATTATACACCTGAAGAAGGCTGTAGAATGAGTTGAGTGGGGAAAAAAAAGTGACTTTCTCTAATTGCCTTGAAAATACCAAGAGTTACCATTTCACTCAAGCAACACTAAACCTTGAAAAAATGTTTTATTATAAGGACATTGACTGGAGGATATCAACGTATATTATGACATCATAAGGAAATACAGGAATACCTTGATTAGTGCAGTTAATTCTTTCCAAAATTTTAGAGCAATACCTTAACTGTGTCAAAACCAACACTAATTAAAACAGCATTAATCAAGGTATTGCTGTAAAATGAAACATGTACAGTTTGTAGTATCTTCTCTGAATAAACTTTTACATTGTAAGATTTTTGATGGGGACAAATGAATGTTTTTCTTTGTGCTGATGATGATGTTTACACATTTTAGCTGATCCATTCTTTACAGGGACCTCTTCAAATAGCCCTGAAAAACAGCCAAAAGTAGCCATTTTACTCACAACTAACAACAGTATAAAAATGCCCATACATGGTAACACATGCACAAGGCCACAAGTAGCACCTCAGTCTTCCAAACCTCATTTATCTTTAATTTCTTGGTTATCATAACGTTTTGTTGCTTGCAGATATGGGTTTAACATGATTAAATACATTGTGAACATTTTGGGAAGATGTGGGGGTCCTCAGGGGACAAATTCCTGATGAAATTTACCAGAAAAAAAACAATATTTCAGCAGTTACATAAAAAAAAATTTTGGTAATTTCGATAGACGCAAATTAGCGTTTGCCCTTGTATGTGGCCCTTAAACTAGTTTTATGCTATTTTCATTTCAATATTTATTTATCACTAATTAATCAAGAATAGAAATTCAGGTTCAAGTTGGATGATTATTTATTACTAATTAATCAGGAATAGAAATTCAGTCAGCATCCTCTTTGATGAAGTAGCAATTGATCTTTGGATCTTCCTTATGGAGTCTACTAATTGATATGTTGCCTGGAGATGCTCCTTTGATCATGGCCATGTTTTCCTATGCAGTGCTGTTGTTAGACCAACCACCCTTTTGGCTTCATTGTTGATCACTGATAGCCCTTTAATAGTGTTCACAGCATGTTGGTATTCATCAGGTGACTGCCTCATAGACACAGGTTTCTCCACTAACTCATTGTCTATAACGAGGAGATCAAACGAATTTCCTCGAGAAAGTAAAGCTGCACATTTCTTTGAGGCCCGGCCTAATGTTTCAAGATTTTGAAGTGTATTGCCTCCTTTGTTGTATCTTTAACTCTTGTGCAGAAAAGAACAAGGCCTACCAAGCTTTTACTTGAGTACCATGTATGGTTTAGCATTTTATCCAAAGTATTTTTGGCTATCTGTTGAAATACAGGTGGCCATATTTGTTTGGCTCTACATAACTCCTCTAAATATTTGATGAAGACAAGATCCTGTAGAGGAGCTTCAGCAGGACCCATACATGTTAGCCATACTTTTGGATAAAAAAAATCTATAGAACAAGACTAAACTTTGGATTTTAGCGGTATCCTTAATGAAATGAGGCTTGAGCATTGCCATCTTCAACACATTGAACAATTTTAACAACTACCGAGCATGATGATAGGTGAATGGGACCCAAAGCTCAAGCTCAGATGAACAAGGCTGAGCTTCGTCTTCTCCTTCTCTTCACTGATTGTTTTCCCATTTTCTAGCCAATTTGTTTAAAAAAAACTCATTGCCTCATCAATATATCGCAGTAGAGAGTGATAATCTTTTAATTTCAGAGTATGATGATTTTCTGTGTTGAGATATTTCCATGTCACATAACTTCTCAAACAGAGGCTCATCCGGTGTTGTTTTCTTTTTCTTTCCTTTTCCTGGCTCTGATTTTCAAAGAACAATCCCACTTGCCGCACCACAAACTAATGCATAGATGTGCTGGCGACAGGCCAGCTCCAAAATGGCATGACCAAGAGAAACCTTCAACCTTTACACAATCCCATTTATGTCTTCAATATTTACAGCCATAGTATCAAATACACATGCTGTGACCTTCTCTATAGGAATACCTTTGTCAAGTAGTACAGAGAGTATTGTTTGGTGTTCTTCAGCTAATTACCCATTTGCCACTGGTATGATGCCAAGCAAAATTTCAGCCCTATCAGTCATTGTCAATAACATATTAACTCTTTGTTCATTTTCCCCACAATAAGTGAATACCTTCATTTTTTAACCATTCAACAATGTATTTCAGGATGATTTGCCATATCTTGAGCTATTGCAGCAGATAAAATGCATTTTTATATTTATTTTAGTATATTTTGATTCTTTGGGCATTCAAACTCAGCTTAAACTGTTAAAACTATCTTTATTCCTGTTTAAATTAACTAGAACATGTATATCTGTAAGCAAAAAATGTCAACATAACCCAGAAATTCAGACTAAATGGAGGCAGTAGTACTAATCCTGATCCCTGCATGGCTGTTATTATATATGGGCATTGGGGAACCCAAAAAGATTGATGAAATTCCAAGATTTTTAGACTGTTGTTAATTGTGGGTACAAAGGCAACTTGAGAAAGTCAGATTTTTTGGGCTCCCCCGTGACTCTAGAATGGATCGGCCGAAACGTGTTAACAACATCAGCAACTCAAAGAATCACTTCAATTGTTCAAAAAAATCTTACAATATAAAAGTTTATTCAGAAAAGATACCTGAACTGATTATGTTTCATTTCACAGCAATACCTTGAATAATGCTGTTTTGATTTGAGTAGGTTTAGATGTAGTACAGATATTACTGTGAAATTTGGGAATGAATTAACTGCACTAATCAAGTTATACCTGTATTTCCTTATGTTGTCAATACATATGTTGATATTCTTCAGTCAATATCATTATAATGAAACATTTTAAAAGGATCTCTCTTGAAAGAATTCACATAAAGGATTACTGTTGAAATTCCTTGTATTTTTACCTTTTTTGTCTGGCAAGTCAATTTTTGATCCCATCATCATGGTCCAAATATGCCATATCTCCAAACTAGTAAAAGTAGTAGTTTTTGATTGGATTGCCTTGGATCAACACTATTACGGAGATTGCAAACTCACTGATTAATTTAGAAATTTCCAAATTTCCTCAGTGTATTGCTAATCTTTGATTGGGCAAAAATGAAACCATAAATGTAATTAGATCCACTCAGTCGCACCTAGTATCAGTAGTATTCATCAGCCAAGCCTGTTGTTGTACACATACGATTACCATCAGCAAAGCAACAGGTCATGAACTAGTTCTTAATAAAATGTGTTCCCCTTCACAATTAACAATGTTGTTCAATATAAATAAAATCCCAATTTCCTGAACCCATTGAATTTTCACTGAATCCAATCAGTAGGTCATATACATAATGAAAATATTCATTATACATTTACAAAAATTTACAATACCTTTTGATTCCTAGATTTTTCAATTTTTCCATTGTACATATTTTGATTTTTGATTACACGTAATATATGTATATATATACAAAATTGGAATCAAAAATATTTTAAACACAAAAATATTCTTCTAACTTATACGTCAGAAAATATCAAAACATCATTTCATGCTAAATCACTGTTTATGTATTAAAGATATACTTGATCATAAGCATTTGGGAACTCTTTGGTTAAGTGCCCAAATTTGGGAGGGCAGTTACCCTCTTCTTCCCTGACCCCCATACTTGTAAACCTATGTATATGATATTAAATGTTTTTGGTGAATACTTTCAAACTTTACTTCTGGATAGACTTTGCATGAATACTGCCAATAAACAGATAGTCTCTCAAATAGTAAAATTGGTTTTATGCCATCTGATCAACTATGATCTAGAAGGTCAGAAATGTTTTTGTTATTTTTCATAGTGCAATTCATAGTATTTCATGGAAAATTCTAGAGTTTGTGCCATTTGATTAAAATTGATGATTGATGGTCTACATAAATTGAATCTACCATGCTCACATCTGAAGTATAACAGCATCTCCTTGCATCTTATAAAGCAGGAAGCAAAGCTTATCAAAGTTGCTTGCCTTAGTGCCTGACACAGAAGACCATAATTTTGTCTCCATTTCTCAAATGATTCAAGGACATGAATACCCAATCCACAACTGGTGAAAGTGGGTTCATGCCTTTCCCATTTGTGCGAAGTGAACACAAACTGTCCCCGCTGTAGTTTGAACTAGGTTCACCGATTCCGTTCTCTGCGCCGTTAATTGTTAGGCACCTCCCAAAACAGAATAGTCTTGCAATTAATTCTGTCATTGTTTATTCGTCTGCTTATAAGGCTTTCTCATGACTTGCACTAACAAGAAAATGAATCGAGCACTTCCTATCATATCAAAGATCTCAATACCATAGAAAAGATATGGCTGTTAAGGCTAAATTGGTTAGGAGAAAATTTAGGAACACTAACCATATGTGGAAAGCAGTCAGAAATGAATGGAACAACATTGAGCAGTTTGGTCAAGCCATCTGATGACCAAACAGCTCAGTTTTCTGGAGGAAAATCAAAGGAAAAGCTATCCTATACTAAAACATACTTTGCATACAGACATTGCATGTACAACATTGTCATTGCATGTACAACATAGTCAAATATTTTCTCTTTAATTGTTAGAATAAAAGACTAATCACAAAAAAACATTGTTAAAAAAATGCTTGGCTCATTTTTTCCCCCAGGAGTGTACTCTAAATTTCTCTGATAAAAAAAGCAACTACATATGAATAAAGTTTGTCTTTAACAGAGATCCACCATAGTGAGAGGAGGTGTACATGATGTAAACTGAGTTTGGATTTCAGCAAAGGCTTCTTATGTTCTCAAAGTACTTAATCATTTGGAAGAAGTATGAATCGGCATCCCTGTCCATCTGCCAGATATCTCGCCAAAAATGTTTTGTCCTTGGCATGCTGCAATGGTTGATGGAGAAGAGACTGAAGGAGTGAGAACTTATGCAAACCATTCTCCCATAACAAGCCATTTGTAAACAGTGTGGATCAGAAATAAAGATAAGCCCTCAGCAAGACTTGAACTTGCACCTGTTTTTCTTTGCAAAGCTTGTTTATGCGTGACTGCTGCTTTTCTGCTTGCGTGCCAAGAGAGCCAAAGAACAAATTTAACCATATAGATTTAACCTTTATTTTTCTAGAATGCCTGATGCTCTCATATTTGATGCTTTGTTATTGTACACTAGTAGTATTAGTAGTAGTATTGTCTTGAATTATAAATTATTAGAAATCCTCGACATAGATTTCTCCAGGTTTCATGTTGGTCTGGCTGGCTGACAATGTATAAGTATCATGCATACAAGCCACACCAATAGAAATAGAGGGCTGAAAATTTAAGCATTTACTCTTTTTTATGTTTAGAAAGAAAAAAATTCCCCTCATCCAATATAGGTTTTTGATGAGGGGATTCAATTTGCAATGTAAGTTCATCTTAAATTTATCCATTAGTTTTTGTCAGGCAACATTCACACTTGTTACTTTTTCGAGAATTTCAGACTCTTTTAGTGCTCACTGCCCAACAAAAGATGAGAGACATAACATTCATCAATGACTCTTTTTCTAATTTTTTAATTGATCATCCCCAAAACAGCATGCTGTTCAGAGACATTGGCTACATGAGGGTTTCTGATGAGAGACAAACCAGACCCTTTTTCATTGTTTTTTTCTTAAAGATGAATTTATGGTTAGAAATAATACCGGTAGCAGTTTCATCAAGGTAACTTAATTTTACCACCAGCACTGCTTAATTTATGAAGTAAAAAGCAACTTCATGATTTCCCTTGGAATGCTAGTATTATCTTATAAGTTATTGTATAGATAAACCATCTTGATTTTCATTTTTTGTCTTCATTTTTTTCCAGGTTCCCATGTTGACGAACGGAACTGTTCTTGTTGTGAGCAGTGCTGTGGATGCTGCTACAATCCTTGGTTAAGGGTGCAAAATTTCGCCCATTACATCATCACAGATTCATTCACCGAGGTTTTCATCATCTTCATCATTGTTTTGAACACAGTCTTTCTTGCAATGGAACACCATGGAATGTCCATGGAACTGAAGAATGTACTCAAAGTCGCTAATTACGTAAGTAAATTTATTTCCATTACATACGTATGCATATATGAATATAGGTTTTTCTCTACTATCTGAAAGTAGAGTGTTCCTTAAAAAAACAACTCTTGTTTGCAGAAATAATGTAAAGAGAAGAAGCAATCACCATTAATTAAATTGTAAAAAGTTTTCAGTCTTCCCAGACCCCAAAAATGGTGATTATGATATTTTAGGCTAGGTCTTTAGAGGTTGGGATGGTGGGAGGTACAGATAGATTGAGGTATCGGAGATGGAGGAAGAGAGTGCCTGCTACTTCTTTAAACAAATACTGAATATTATTTTTACTTTTCACATTTTTTTTGTAAAAGCAGAAAACTGGAATAAAGCAGAGGATATATATGCACATATGGAAGAAATTACTTGTGATTTTTGTCAAACTCCTACTGAGTGAACTTTATTTTCCCGACCAAACAACAATGACATGTTCAGACTTAAGACTAAAAATGAAAAGGTTATAAATTTTGAATGATGGATAGAGAGAAAGGGGGAAAAAAGAGACAGATTCTATTTGTACATCATCAATCAATGGAAGAGTGAAAGAGAGAAAGAAAGAAAGAAAGAAAGAAAGAAAGGAAGAAAGAGGAAAAGAGAGAATGAAAGAAAATAGAAAGCTTTGAATGCTAGATTGAATTATCTGGTGATGTTAAACTGATTCTTTTAATTAGAGTTTATTACTTTTTCTTTATTTTTCTTTATCTTTGCTATTATTCTTTTTCTTTCTTCTCTGCTCTTCTCAGCCCTAGCCGTCTATAGTAGAAACTTAAAATTTTGCATGCACACTCTCCTCAATGAGTAGGGGAAAAACAATTTTATTTTTTTTGGAAATTCAGCTTAGTAGCTGAAAAAGTTGCATTCAAAGTGGGGTTTGACCCTGAAACATGCCATTATTTATTCCCTTCCCAAGGAGATTGATTGCTTATATATTCAATCCAATGGCAAAAGTATCAAAAGCTTTTATTTACACAAAGGAAGAGGTCAAAAATCATATGAACTACGTTTTTGATATTTTGTAACTGGGCTTGTAATATTCTTGGAGGAGGACATCTCACAGCCATCTATAAGAATTTTTTTTTAATCAATAACAGTTACAGATCATGAAATCACTCCAGGAGAACAAATGAGAATTAACTTTTTTATAGTCAAAAAAGTCGCTCGTCTGGCAAAGGAAGAGCTTGTCTGTTTATTTATATATATATATAGATAGATAGATAGATAGATAGATAGATATAATAAAAGTGACACGAACAGCAGGTCGTGTCTGTTACTATACTTAACAACATCCTATCATTAAATATGTTTTTTGGATAACATCTGTATACAATACATTATGAAAATATCCTACATGAAATGACAAACTACATGTATGACATAAACTCTATATTAAAATCATAGCTGAAAGGGAGGTGGTGTTTGATCAGCATTGCTTGAGTGCCATGTTAATACAACTGTTTTGTTTTTAAAATTCCCAAAACAGTTACATGATAAACAACTGATGATCCCAACAAGGGAGAATTTATACATTGTACCATGATAACAAAGTATATGTAAAACAAAGAGAACACTGGGGAAAATCATCTCAATTGTATTGACAGATATTGGGAAATAAGTGACTGACAAGACACAAAAAAATTTTGAAGAAGTTTTCTTATGTTTAAAGCTGTAAAGCTTTTTAGATGATATATGATTGTCAGCTGTGCATATAACAGACTGTCAGTCTACTGTGATATCACTCCAATAGTTCATTACAATTAAAGAAAAGAAACTGATTGATTTTGAAAACAGGAATTATCAGAAAAGCAGGTATACTTTTTCATAAACAATTTTCAAACTTTTATCATTCACCCATTCGGTCCCTTGCATGCCAATCATCCTGAGCTATTTGCTTCTATTTCTGGCCATAATATGCCAGTTCCTTCCATCGTTGCTATTCATCACTTGATTCTACTTCATCGAGGATCTTCCTATCTTCCTTTTCTGTGTTCATGGATACCAAGGTCTATCTATTGTCTGACATCTGTATAACATGACCAGCCCATCTTGGCTTTTACAGGCGGTTTTTGAGTCATTTTAAACCAATGATACAAAAGAAAATCCTGAACTGGTAGCATAATCATTCTATTCCCTGGAATTGATAGTATATTTGCAAAAAACAATCGTGAATATAAAGTTTTTAAAAAATTCAAATTACTCAGAAATACACAGTTTCAATGAATATTTCCTGCTTATTTCTTCCAGATTTTATGGAAAATCATCGCCTACTTAAGAGAGACTCTTTCTTCTAAGAGTTTTCTATGGTGCAAAGGGAATTATGATATAATCAAAATACTTATTATAGATAGATTTACTCAGACTATCTTTATCTTGATTGTTATAGTCATAACACTCCATCTATCTTCAGGTGTCTATCGTGTTGGTAGCCTTCCGGAAATTTCAAACCAAACCCTTTATTCAATAAATAGGGCTAGATTTTCCTCATTTCTCCAGGAATATTTACTAAGAGGAATTAATAAAATACAAGATATACTCTGGCATGAACAGCCATCAAGTTACCCAGTATTCCCATGTCTTACCAGACATTTCACACATCACTCAAAATCACACTTCCAGGAAATGAAGAACCCCATTTTCTATCAATGTTTTCTTTCTACAAGGAAGCCATTTCATACCTCAAGTTCCTCAAATGTAGTATAGACTTTTGCCTTCTAGCAATGCATGGAATATTGGAAAAACCAGTGGGGGTGTTCTATACAGGGGAAGTACATCCAATATGGTGGAAACTAGGTGTTAGGGTAAGTAATTTTTCTCATGGTCAAATTCCCAGAGGTGCTACTCAAAAGATTGGGAGTTATCATGGAAAAAAAAATTACTCACCCTAACACCTAGTTTTCACAGTGCATTCGGTTTGCACGCACTGGTCATATTACCCAAACTTTTCAGTAGCACCAAGTGTGCATACATCATCATCATTATCATTAGCAATCATTACTGGTCCACTGCTGGATAAAGGCCTTTCTCATTTCCTTTCATTCCTATGTATCATTTTACTGGCAAAACATTTTATCTCAATTAGGTTTGGTTTTCTCCTACTGCATTTGCTATCCTTTTGGGCACCAATCAACTAACCTTTTGCACTACCTGTTATCTGTCCTACCCATCTCCATTTTTGTTGCTCAATAAAGTGCTGATATATAGTCAAGAAAGCTTTACAGCTTTGAACACTAAAGATGTAAAGGAATTTTTCAAAATTCATGTCATTTCAGTCAATTACTTCCAAATATCTGTTGACGCTATTATGCAAGCTTTTCAAAGGGTTTTATGTTTTACTCAGAATTACATATTATGGTATTATGGGTGAATTTTTCTTGTTAGGATTATCAGTTGGTTACCATGTAACTGTTTTGGGATTTAAAAACAAAGCAATGATATCAACATGGCTCCCCAGTAATGTTGATCAAACACCACCACCTCCTGAGTTATGATTTTGATATTTAATTTGTTTTATTATTTTTAAGGCTATGTCATACTACGTGGAGTTTGTTATTTTATATAGGTGTTATCATTATATATATATATATATATATATATATATATATATATATATATATATATATACACACACATATATATGTATATATATATATATATATATATATATATATATATATACACATATATATACATATATATGTGTGTGTATATATATATATATATATATATATATATATATATATATATATTCCACTGGAAAACATTTTAAAAGATTTTTTTTAAAAAACATGTAGAAACATCTAGGTTCTGGAGATTCTAGATATTTTTAGCAAACCCATCAAGGTGGACATAAAAGTATCGCTAGGAGCATTGAAGCACACAAACACATAAACAAACGCACAATCAAATGCACACACATATAAACAGGGATAGAACCTACCAACAATTTAGGTGGCTATGGTTGTTCAGTATATCAAATATATTTCATATCCAATACAGAGGACATGACATAGCAAAAACAAAAATGGCCGAAATTCCTTAAAAACTGAGAATATAAAGCAAATTACTGGTGTCCCCACACAATTAGGAAAGCAACACTTCAACGGCCAATGAAGAAAACATTGTAAATATCCTGACTATCTTATCTGATCATTTGGAAAGTGCCAAAGACTACTGGTGAGCCACCCACTGACTGTAAGAGAACTGTTGTCATGCCTTGCATGTTACTAGTTATTTATCCTCCCCACGAGAACTGAATGTGACACAAGGTTATTTGGGGGGGGGGGGGTGCAGGCGCATTGCATGTTAGTTCAGGCAGCCCATGATATAACATAGATATTGGAGTTCAAGAGAGCCAACCACTTTATAACTGAGCCACAATAACTACAGGTTGGGTATAGGTAATATTCAAGGTTGGACAATAGGTGAAAATCATGATAAAAATGAAATGAATTGGAAAAAAACATTTCAGTAATCAATGAACAATACTTTTCCTTTTTTATTGAAAGAAAAAGGTTTCGTTCATTGACCACTGAAATGTTTTTGTCTAATTCATTTCATTTTCACAGTTGGTTTGATGACATAAGTCAAATATATTCCTTGGTGAGGATCATATGGAAGTTATGTCACTTCAAATGGGCTTATAGTGGTGTAGTAAAATGGCTCTTAAGCTAGAAATATTTGGCTCATGGGTTCAAAGAGAAATTTTGTTTTTATTCACGGTTTCTAAACAAGTGAGTGATGATACAGATAAACGAACTATACAATTGCCGACTATGTTAAATTGGGCAATGTAGGTAACAGGAATCTGGTTTCTTACTGATTGGGTTGCCTGCAGCCTGCCGCTACTCAAGTGAAAAGCTGGCTTGTTTACCTGGCTTTTGTTAACAGTCCCAGGCGTAGCATCACATCCCCAAGGGTCAGTTCATCTCTTGTTTTTTTTTAATGGCGAAAATGTTTTAAAAGTTGAATTATTGCTTTAATATCCCATTTAGGAAAAGAAATGTCTGCATTGCTGCAACTGGAGACCCACAATACGCTAATAAAATTCTGTTGCTCTTTTTCTCCTGGAACTAAAATTGAAAGCTACATTCATTCCTTCTTTATTATTCTTTTGCACATGTCTCATACTAAAAAATATACCTTTTCAAAGATATTTTACAGCATTTCTCCTAGTTTCATTTTTTTCCCTTTTTTTAACTTTATGAGGTCATAAAAAACAATTCTTCTTTAAACCTTATATTGATACCTTTTTATTATCAAAGAAAAAAACTTCATTGAACATTACCAAATAGGTGGGAAAAGGAAGCCCTTCTACAATTCTATACCTGGAAACAATTCCATTCATCCTACCTCAAACCATAGATTAGTGGTTCTTGAGCTTTTTTGCTCCATGTTCTACCTTAACAGCTCCAAAAAGTTGCTGTCTCCATTTACTACATAAAAAAGGGATAATTTAATTATATATCATGTGGCAAAAAGAACCAGTTCGCATAAGCTTTGGCATATGTATAATCAATCCCTTAAAGACTGACAAACTTTTCTTGTGTTAACACTTTCCATCTCAAGTGGATAAATATCTATAGAGAACCAGATGCTTTGTTGAAAACATACCAATATTACTCACAAACTTTAAGGCTCTCACTGAAATTTTTGTAATATCTCTGTTTGAACAATAATGAAATTACCTCACAACTTTTATACCTCACAAATGTAATGAATTAAACATTAGTTACTGTGGAGTCAGCTCAGATAGTGTAATGGTTAACACATCTATCTCAAACACAGAAGGTGTGAGGTTTTATTCAAAGTATGAGCAAACAGTGTGGAAAACTCTCTATCAAGACAAATTGCACTCAGCAGCTAATTGAATACACTTTAAGCTGTGTGATTAGTGCACGAGGTATCCATTCAGTGAACTTGCATCCTGCCAAGGGGTCGGTCATAAAAACTTGTAGATATAGTTTCCTGGTCTTGACAAGACTTGAGACTTGCAAGGATCATTAAGCTGATACATACAACAGAAATTGGGATTTCATCACTGGCCATCATACTCAATTGGGGATTGTCTGTTAAGAGACATAATGCTTACTAAAGAATCTATTGTATAATTAGTTATCAATAGTATTTAATAATCAGTTGAGCCTAAGCACAACTCATGACTAAAATTGAATCAATATGGCGTGGATTTCCAAGAAAAATGGTCAAAAAAACGCTACAAACATAAGAAAGCTCTGAAGAAAATCAAAGATTCTATCATTACAGGGCTTGAGGACTGGAGTTTCAAACACTCCAATGAAAAATGACGGCAAATTACCAAAATTTCCATTGTCTCAAATTTCTGCATATCTCAACATCTAAAATGGCAAAAACATTGCATGTATTACTCAACGGGAAAATTCTTCATTGCAAAAACAACTGCTGTTTAGAACAGACATAAAAAAATATCATCAAGGCTTATAGAAGAAATACGAAAAGCAAACATCTCTGTCAACTATACGACTCCAACACAAGATGCAAAATAAAGTCTCTGAGGACCAAAGTATATGGAGTGTAGCAGACACTTTCTGAATTCCAAGATTCCAAAAAGAGTAATGATGATAATGATGATGATGAATTTAGCAGAATAATCAATATTTTTAAGCAATAAATATGGAAATATTGCCACTTCTACCTAAAAATGAATCACATCACACAATTTTTTCTACAAGAACAGAAAATACACAAACAATTCTTTTAATGACTACCACAATGCTGACATCTAAATCATAACACTTTGTTCAAAACTATTATGATAATAAGATTGATATAAGATTTTTATGATCTTGAAAAGAGTATCAAGGAGGGTTCTTGGAGTTAGAAAACATTATACATATATATATATATATATATATATATATATATATATATATATATATATATATGGTGAAAAAATGTATTCACTAAACAAACACATCCTTTTTGTGCTCTTTAAGGCTTCTTCAGATGAATGATTCAATTCATTTGTATCCCCATTTAGAACATTATTGGCAGGTGTGTCTATTTATTACTATATTGGTTGATCTATCTGTTGATGATTTTTATGGTTTTTTTCTATTAATTCTTTGTATTTTTTTGTTTCTTTTATCCTTCTTCAATAGGGGAAGTGAGCTGGTGGCCAGTTGCTCTAAATTATGTTAGTTATATTTGAAATGTTTCAGATACTCTTTTTATCAGGTATTTCAGTGGTCCATCAGTTAAGTGGGATGGTTTTAGTTACAGGAGATATATCATATGATTTTATCAATCTACTAGTTTTATATGGTCTTTCTTGTTTATATTTAATTCCCTTGACATTCTTTATGGGTTAGCTTCTATATATCCAAGACAATTATGAGAAGATGATTGGATGATTGAATTGTGCTTAAAGTGGCTAGTAATAGTGGTGATAACAGTAGTAATAAGAGTGCTCAAAGCAGCGCAATGAATGTCAAAAAATTATCAAACAAAGAAGCAGCGCAACAAACAAGGAAAGAAAAATGGGAGCAAAAAAATCCTACGGGGAATACAAAAAACAGATACAAAATGTCCCTGATTAGAGATCGTGGACATGGTTATACAAAGGAAACCTTAAGAGAGAAACAAAATCACTCATCATGACAGCTCAAAACAAATGCATCAGGATGAACAATATCAAAGTGAAAATAAACAGAATCCAAATAAACAGTAAATGCCAGCTATGTGGAAAAAAGGACGAGACCATAAACTATAAAACCAGTAAATGTGTTCAACTAACCTAGAAGGAGTATAAAAATAGACAAGATAGGGTAGTAACAGTGATACACTAGAAACTGAGCAAATAAATAGAATTCACCAAAGCAGAAAAGTCATATCAGTACAAACTGGACAGCCTAGAAAATGGAAGCCATGAATTACTGTGGGAATTTGATTGGGGACTGTGAAAATATTGAGGAGAGGACTGGAAATATGAGACATACAACCCCCAGCTGGCAGCAATGGCCTAATAGGTGAGAAAAAGATATGGAGGGGGCTGTACAAACCACACTGATACTGTAATTGGTGGAAGCGATATGAAAGAAGGGCTGAGGACCTGAGATTTACTGTCACTCAGCCTTCAGCGATAACCACCTGGTAACTGGTATGAAACCATAATCTGTGAGAGTGTGTAGAGGGGAGGCTGGAGACTTGAGGAGACTTGCAGTCACTCAGTCTCCAGCAGTGATCACCAGGCAACTAAAGTGAAGGAAGAAGATAGCTATGGTGATTGATTTTGTTATACCTTTATGTGGGGTGTTGAATTATGTTTTTTATAAAAAAATTTAGAGCAATGCTTACACTTGACAGCCACATTTTTTTCTATCTAGTAAGTCTGTTTTCTTGATGAAGGTGACAATTTCTAATTTTTCAGTTAGATATGGGTGGCATGGGATTTCAATATTCTGGCATATGTGTTTGTTTGTTTGAATTTTTTCCATTTTACTGTAGGTGTGAGATTGCTGCCTTTGAGGTCCCAGTAATGTGTGGATAGTGATGTATTGTTTATGCGTTTTTCATTTGAAAAGGATAATGTATGGTTAGCTAATCTTAATTTAAAGAAAATCCTCAACTCGAAAAAATACAATTAGTCTTTTAGTAGATTATATATTGCTAAATATACTTCTGCCATATAAGAGAGCTTCCGTGTGGCAATTACTTATTCACAGAAATGTCTGTGTCTCAAAAATACAATATGTTTAGCTGATGTTGAAAACTTAAAATATGACTATTCAATGGGACTGTATTTGCATTTGTATGTTAAATGTTATTGTAGTACCCCCTATTCTTTTAGTTAAGAATTAAATATGAATTAAAAACTCTTCTAGCTAGCTATCAAAAACGTCACTTCCTCCGATGACCCCTATAAAACCCCTGGACGCACATGGTCTAAGGTTCATTGCTGCCAGCAACCCTAGCTGGTCATGCTTCAGGCCCCAGCACTTGTTGCTGGCCATTCTTTCTCTCTCTTTCCTTCTCCCTCGTCCAATGCTCATTAGTGTCTGCATTCCTAGCTGGTTACACTTTTGGCCCCAGCACTTGTTGCCGGTTGCCCTGGCACCGGTTGCCGGCCACTCCAATCTTTCTCTCTCTTCCCTTCTCCCTAAGATCGTTATCATTTCACCGACCTCTCGGCCAATCCTATCTTGACCATTTTTCTACCAATCTCTGTACTAACTTTGCCCATTCCACTTCACCGATGTCCAGGCCTCACATGCATGCACAGCTACGCAGCTATCCCACCGTGTCTTCACCACGTGATACAAATGCATATACACCTCTCACTCTCGTGAATGAAATGGCAAGTTTTTTACTATCCAATAGTCATGATGATCTTTTATTAAATTTCTTTACTTCCGGAAACACGCATGGATAAAACTCTTTTCATGTTCTCTGTCTTTCATGGTCTGTTCATTAAGAGTCTATCAGCGTTAGAGAATAGCCTCCAAGTCAATGCATATAACTTGGCAGTATTGCTCACACACTGAACCCGGTTTCCACATATCTCTTAGTACAACCCAAGCCATGCAGATCCCAAAGCGTTTCAGACAACTGCGCTCCAACTCCGACACCAGTACTATCAACGACAAGAAAGCTCCCACCTTTCACTATCCCTTCTCTTCTCATCACTTTACACGATTGATCAGATTTATGTTACTCTTATATGTACTTCATTTTCATTTGTCCTTTTGGCCTTTTATTAAACATACGTCTCATTTATCTAACCAAAATACTTGTATGTGTTCTTTTCACTTTGTTTCATCCCCGCATCTAAGTTCATACTTAGCACCTATACTCTTCGCACATCACCTACCACTTCCAGGGCCACACACGTGCTACGTACCAATCCATGAGGAGACCAAATTCCTTATCTCTCAACCAACTTTCATCCCACCATTCATTTTCACAACTCAAGAGGTTCCCTCGAAATAATTAAAAACTAATAAATATAAATAACATTAGTTATTCTTATAGAAAGATCGTTCATCATAGTTTTTATTAATTTTACAATGTTTGCTTCTACTTTTACATATATCTTACTGAGCCAAATGCTAGGCCAATATTGCCAACATTTAATTCTCACATTGTCTTTGATATAAACGTGTATATTGAAATATGTTTTTATGCATAATTAACAAGATTAGAGTAGAATACCTTACCACAGGGACCCCCCCAGACATGTGACCCAATAGCAAGCAATTGGTTCAATTGATTTGAAGCTAGCTCTGAGCAAATCATATCTTTGGGAAAGAGTGTTTTCCTCATCGCTCTCAAAACGTTTGTGTAACTGGTCGATTCTGAGAAATCATACAAATAGGAGTTATACCACTTTGACTCACTTGATGCTAATTGAGTTATAAGATCTGTCAAGAGATCTTTTCATTATCCAAGTTCTTGGAATAATTATTTTAGCATCTTGTTTAATTAGCACTGAAGATGAAGAATTTGTTTGCATGTTTATCTTGTGGTTCTTTGTCAGTGAATAAATGTAAATAGCCAGCTCTAATTTTTATCATGTATTGAAGCATATTTATACATTAATTTATTTCTCTTGTGATTACTGGACGTATACAGAATATGAAGGGATACAGTTAGAAAAGGTCAACCGAAACTGCCTCTAAAACTGTCATCATAGGTTTCTTCAGTTTCCAATTTGGCTAGCTGGCTGGCTATGTATGTGTATACTGGCTGCTCCAATGTAACTAGATGACTGAGGATTTGAACATTTCCTCCTTCTGCCGAGAAGTAAAAAATTTTGTTCTATGAAAATTTTCTTGCTAAATAGGTTTTCAGTGCGGGTTCAATTTGCAATGTAAGTTTATGCTAAATTGATCAATAGTTTGTGTCCAGCAGCATTTAAATTTGTGTTTTTTAGGTTCAGAATTTTTTTTGAGATCACTGCCCGATGAAATGAGAGAAAAGAAACTTATTAATCACCCATTTTTACAATTTTTCAATTGATCACCCATAACACAAAACACTGCCAAAAGGCATTGGTTTTGTGACGGTTTCTATTGAGTGACTAACCAGACCTATTCCTTATATTCTCTAAGCATAAATATATTCACAGATCAAGTTATCAAACTAGTTATTTTTAGCCCATTCATAATAGGAAGCCCATGACACATCGCTTCACTGTTGGTTATCATGAATGTAAGAATGAAAAATTTATGTAATCTCAAGTGAAAAATTAACAAATCTGATACGTAGTTTCAGAGGTAATTTAAGAAGAGTTCAACCTTAACCCAACAACATTTAAATGACATCTTATTTGTTCTAATGATCATTAACTTCAATCAATGTATACGTATTATTCTTTTTATTCATATGCATGATAACCAGGTATTTCATTGTAGACAACATTCCTCATTAGTTTCCTCTCTTCATCTCCCTAATAGGATGACTATTCTGATTTGGATTGTATAGTTCAAAATAAAATCCACTTAATTCAGCATGAGTTTGACGGACATGGCTATTATTACATATTTTAAAATTAATATAAATGCCTTCCAAATCAACACAAATGTGATTCATGGCTTTAACTTTCTACATCTTGGCTGTTATTGCTGCAAATGACTGCTATTGAGGGCTGGTGATGGCTACTACTGATACTATATGCATGACAGAAATGGCTGTTATTATGTAATTTAAAGTAACCAACTGAAAATAAAAGAAACTTTTTAAATACCTACTGAAAATTGTTATAATTATGCAACTTGAGTTGGTTTTTTTAACAACTCTATGCAAAAGTGTACTCTTTGTGGCGCTCACTATAAAATGGCTCAATGCTATCCCCTAATTTTTTTTACACAAATTTTTTTTTACATTTTAGTAATCTATTTTTTTTAATGATTTTTCTAGTAATAATCACCATTAAACTTATTATAGATTATAAATACATTTCAATTTTCAATAATTCTTTCAGTCTTCACGTGTTCCTATCTTTAGGTGTTGTTAGATTACAACTAAAAACTAATATACATATATATATATATATATATATATATATATCAGTACTTCATATAAATGAATCGCTGTAGCCCACACATGACCAGAACTAATCATCTGAAAAAATGAAGAAGTGCTTAGTGGTGTACTCATGTAAATTTTGATGGTTGTAGCCCCAAAAATGTGACCATGAATGCACTTGAACATACACATGCAGAGAGACAAAGAGATAAGAATCTTTGGCCCACTTGATCATTTGGTTGGTTGGCAGTGCCATTTGTTGGGCTAAGACGATACAATTCTTTGCACTAATTGCTTTTATAACAATAAGTGAGAGGCTGCAAAACAATTTTGTTTCATTAAAAGGGGTTGCAAATGAAAACAGGTTTGAGTCGCTCTACATTACTTAGAGCCTTTATTCTCACGTTTTTGACAGTCATATTGAAACATACTGCAAGGAACTTTACTTTGTTTACTTTACTGTGTGATGTAAAATCTAAATATAAACCTTGCATAAGTTTATCTGAAATTTCTCCAGTACTTTGTGTTTTGGTATGTTTTTAGATGCATCTGTCAGTTAGTCAGTGGGTGACAATTTCGTTAAACAACAGAAATAGGAAGGAAAGGGGTATTGTGTTTTATTTACCAGCTGACATAATGTCAGAAGAGATGTGATGTCATTAAAAGAAAATCTAATGTTTTTTACCAGCTGCTATGATGTCATAATAGAATACTTGAGGTCTGCATATTTGTATTTTAAAGAAGCCAAAAAATTATCACTTATGAATTTTGTCAAAAATAACACTTGCAGAATATTTCCATATCACAATAATTTATATGTATGAGAATCAATTGACTCAGAGAGAGACTGATAATTATTTTCTTCTTCCTCTTCATCTCCTTTTTCCTTCTCCTCCTTCTCCTCCTTCATCCCCTCCTGCCCCTACTACAACTACCACAGATGGTGAATGCATCATTGAACTTATGGCTCTTCTTGTTCCTATAGCCGTAATTTTGAATATCTCAAAAAGTACCAACTGAAGATGCATTCTAACAGCTATGATAGGGGTTGAAATTTAAGCTGTGAGTATTTCAGAAAGTTTCACACTTGTGCGCAAAGCTAGTTTTTTTGATAGGTCGTTTTTTAAACATATTGATAGAAATAGAGTTCACTATTTGAAACTGGTAAAAACTTCAAATATCAATATTTAATTGTCAGCAAACAACCCATGGCCAATGCACAGTTGACAGAACAACTGTGAAATAGAAAACTGATTTCCCTTTTAGCTCCTTAAAGCATCTTAAACAAAGTAATGCGGATATTTTTACTACACTGTAGTTAAATATGGCAACTTGATTGCAATTCAACACTGGTTACTGATAAAACCTAAATAGCTAAACCATAATTAATTTTTGACAGATATTTTTCAGTTCATCTTAAATATTTAGTCGGTTTTTATCAAGTATCATTTGCTAATTCAACTTCTGCCTAGAGCTTATTCTTCATTTGAGTCTCATCAAGAACTTATTCTTCATTTTAGTCTCTTCAAAAACTTTTTGTTTATTCTTTATTTCTATTTGCCTGCATCTGGGGCATTAGTCTGTGGTAATAAAAAGTCATTTTGGTCTCTACTTTTTCGGTTTCTCATTATAAATACATCATCATATAGAATCCACCAAATTTATATAGCAGCACTCTTAAATACCCAAGCGTGTTGTAATAACTGGGCTAATAAAATTCAATAATGGTTGACAATACTTCATCTAATAAAAAATAAGGCAGAGTTAAAGCAATGAAAGAATAATTTCTTGTCATAACTCATTTAATTTTTGGATATCCATAATATGCCAGACAGTACTGAAGAAGTCAAGTTATAAAATCATCATCTTCTTACCTTAAATTGTCTACTGGTCACCATAAGTTTCTTCAGTTTTTTAAGTGGTTCAGCCTTGCTGGCTATCTGTCTATGTGTTTTGGTGTCATGTGTACAGGCTGCATTAGTATAGCTATAGGGCTGAAATAGTCAACAGTTGGTATCTCTAGAAAATTTTTTTGTTTTTTACAAATTTTCCTCAAAAATAAGTTTATAGTGGGGGTTCAATTTACAATGTAAATTCATGCTAACCTGGTGCCACAGTTTGTGTCCAACAGCATTCACACTTGTTGTTTTTTTTTATTCAAACTTTTTAGTGTAGTGCCTACCTTTTCCCGCAAAAGAAAATCACACATATATGGAGTTATCTACCCTTGGCAGGGATTTACTTGCTATTCCTTACATCTCTGTAGAAATGGTAAATCCTTTGTCACTCCCTCCTTGAGGTCACACAGAACTACCAATAAGATAACTGATCGTTATTTTTATGGTATTTAAACTGTGGCGGTAAAACTATCTCTCTCTCTCTCTCTGTTCTGACGGCCTCGAGGTAAGCTCGTTCTTTTCTCTTTCTCTTTAGTTACAATAGTTTATATAGTTTTTACACACACTTACTTTTTACACACGCATCATCACAAATAAAAAATAATCCATTCATCTTTCATCTCAAAGAACACATCCTATCTAAGTTAAGCACTCTCACCGTAGTTAGGTTGGACTGCTAAAGATAATATTTTAGTGGCTATAATTTAGATGACCAAACTGACAGACATTCTATAGACTCTATCTCACATTTAGTTAGTAACATTCCTTTCCCTTCATTCTTCTATCTCCTCATCCTTATCATGATAGATCTCTCCAAACATTTTGTGTCGGCAGAAACTCCAGTTCTCATTTATTTCAATTCACTCCTGAATTGAAACTTATCATTGTATTTAACCTATTCACTTGTTCTTATTTCCGCATTTGTTGACAATCAAACTAACTGTGTTTTAATCTTGTTTTTGTGCTTAAGCAGTGAACACACTATGTACCAGAATTTATCTCCTTCGATCAATTCTGGTATTTCATTATTTGGGGGGTTAATCTAACTAGCAGCCCAAAATTAGTCATCACCACCCAAAAGACAAGAGAAGTAGCATATTGATCTCTCCTATTTCCAATTTTTTAATTGATCATTCTCAACTCACCATGAAGCCAAGAGACATTGGTCACATGATGGTTTCTATTGAGTGACTAACCAGACCTGTTGTTAAATGATTCTGTTTCTCAAGAAGGACAGTTTTCTTTTTTAAATCTTTTTATTGATCTCTTTAAATAAAATTCAAATGATCATTTCTCTTTCCTATCTTTCTATGTTTTCTCTCTCTTGTTTAATTTCAGGTATTTACCACCGTGTTTGTTATGGAAGCATTACTAAAACTTGTTGCATTCAATAAACAATACTTTAAAAGTGGCTGGAATATCTTCGATCTTGTCGTCGTTGTCGCCAGCTTAATAGACTTAGGAGTGGAAGGGCTCAAAGGTGTATCTGTGTTCCGGTCTTTTCGACTAGTAAGTATATCAACAACTCATTTTCACATATTTTTTTGCTGAATATACATGTAAAGTGCTTATCTATCTTTTAATGTGTATTTCATAAGTAAATGTATTAGGTTTTAGGCAATTCATGTCTCAGAGCTTTTAAAAGATATTAAAGGCATGAGATTAGAGAGTTTAAACTATCAATAGAACATTCACTCAAACCTTGGTCAGTTTGAAATACTTTAATGTTTGGAACAGAAGCTTTGAGTCAATTATTCAGAAATTGGATTAAATAAGAAAGGAAGCCTGTTTGATGATTATATAACTCCAACAAAAATAGCAAGCAAACCTACGAGAACATTTTGTGTAGGTTTTAAACAAAGATTTGCAGAAATGTGATCTTTTTTTGTAAGAAAAGTGAATGATGTCCTAATGAATAGATCATTACCAAGCAGACAACTGAACAGCTTTTTTTCCCTTGTTGCCAGCCATTAATTTCATATTAACATCTTCGGAAAAAAACTAATCTGATATCCTAGCCATATGAATATACGCACTGACATACAATCGGAAACAGAGATGAATACTTCAATCAAACCTAACAAAAAGCAACAAAGCACTGCAGTAAAATTATCAAGATAATAATGTCATCCGTAACAGATAGACTCTTTCAGAAATTGTTTTTTAAATTGGAATGATTATAAATTTAGATTTATTTGTATTTAAGATATTGTTTTATTGCTTATTGAACACTAGATATGAAATGAAAAAAGAAATGATTAGAACTACATCTAAGTGTTAGGTTCATTATCTTGAGGCTATCTTATACTTATTTTTACTGGTGTTAACATTGTACAAAAAAAATATAGGGAGATAGATAATTTGCTTATATTAATAGCAGTATTGAAATAGATCTTGTGTGTAAAGTAGACTCAAAATTAGCATATAAGCGCCCTGATATAACATTTTTTTTTAAAATTTGATTTCAATTTTAATGAGAGTTACTGTTACAAAAAAGATGTGGAAGCATTGGAAGTTTAATGTTCAACAGATACATTATCTCAAACCTTCAAAATACTCATCTTTGGAACATCTTGTAATGTAGCCCAAGTCAGTTATTTGCTGAATGTTGATCTGAAATTTTCACTGCAGAATGTCTGATTTATATGATTGAGGGAAAAGCATTGGGTTAAGGGCATTGATAAAGAAGGGAGTTATGTTGAAAAATGAATATTTAAATATCTTTTTCATCATTAGGCTATGGAATAACTGAATGACCTGAGTTAATTTTTTTTTATTTTCACAATATTCATTGGAAGCAACTTGATAGCAATCATTGTCTTGTGATTACTTCTTGTTGATTAAATGTCACCTTTCGTAGACAAAATGAATTCACATGCATAATACAGCACCTATATTCTATGTCTGTAACAAATGTCCAGGGAGATAACTATTGAATGCTAATTATAGCGTACTTTCCCTTACTTATATCATTATGATATAGATTGCCTATTCCATTAAACAGTAGCTTTGATGCTTCTTACTATACTGTAATGGCCCCCAAACACTAATCTTTCTTGTGGGGAAAGAATAGACGAACTTTTCGAATATATCAAACCATAAACTTCTGCAATGGTAATGATTCACTCATGTATTATGTAGCTGCTTCAATGTAGCAATGCATTAACCATTGTGCTAGACAGTCCACCGATAATGCAGAGGCCAAATAACTGCTTTCGACCCAAATTCTTATCTCGTTCATTCTCAGTCTTTTTCGTCTCTTTTAATACAACAGTATTTATTCAAGAAATGGACATATTTGGTCCGATAGAATGAATTACAAATTGCGCCATACTATATAGAAATTTATTTGAAATGATTCTCCGTCGTTACACGGTTGATAGCGCAGAATTTGTCAAGGGAGATAACTATCATATACTAATTATGGAGTAGCCTCCCTCACTTCCTTCTCTTTTTTTTTCTTTTTTTTCTACTGCGCTCATTTTGGTTGGATATAAACTAGGAAATGCAGAGTCACATTATGTTTTTGATATTTCATTGGTACAATGTAATTGAAAAATTAATTGTTTTAATACAGTGCTTTTTTGGTGGCATGGATGAAATAATGTATTAAAGATAAAACGATACAAAAACTTCAAATTTATTTTCAGAACTAGAAAGGGAAAAAAATAATAATTTGCCACCAATTTTCAGACTCCTACTATTCTGAAGTTTTGCCAGATAAAGGGATTTATCAGATTAACCAAGGTCAATAATTCAATAAAGCATCTTTGTCACACCATTCCATCATCACTGATTAGGATCAGAAGTTTGTTTATGTTTTTCTGGGGCTTTTTTTTTTGTTGGTCTCCGCCAAGGGCTAACGTCTATAATTTTGAAGTATGGATGTCCCAAATTATGATTAAGATGCATTTTTCTTTTACTCATCGACTAGAAACTTAGTTTGTGGTACAGGAGTACCTAGAATAGTGCAGTTTTGATTAGTGCAGGTTTCCATATAGTACGAGATATTGCTGGAAAAAAATTAATGTAACTAAGTTTAAGCTGGAAAGAAACACATTGAATCATTACAAGACCATGAACATTGCAGTTTTGAACTGTTCAAATTTTTTAGAACAAATTAACCATACTATTCACTGTATACCTTTATTATTTTGGAGACAAATTTTTATAGCAAATAGAGAACTAAAAACAATTCAACCCTCTTCCCGAACGGTCAGTCTTCTATGTCTTTTTAGTCCTGTCAAGTTGTCTGATTTTTGCAGCATGGCCTGAAGGAGAGGCTAATGCTGTCAAAGGTTAGAAATAAGGGAGAAAAATTAGCTATATAAGGCGTAGCATTTGGAGGATTCTTTGTTATTTTCCACAAGGCGCCAAATTTCCATAACCAGTGGGAATTAATGTGTTAAGTTTGTTTTGTTTTTTTCGTTAATCCCCTTCCCTGGTTAGGGATTAAGGTTAAGATTTTCGCTTTTGTGATGGGGATTAACGAAAAAGGAAAGCATTTTGGACTTATTCCAACTAGAAAAAAAAAAGTGTAGCCTAATATTTTTCAAGACTTCCGTTCTTTGAAATTACGGACATTAAATTTTGGTGGGAACTAAAGAAAGAGACCTATTTTCCCAATCGTTCAACATTGTCTTGGAGCTAGCGTTTGTACTTCGTTTAGGATTGAATATAAGACCAAAAAAAACAAATTGATGAAATTGAGACAGATTTCAGATAATGACATCATGACATGAATTTGCCGAGGTTAGAAGGAATACCTCAGCATCAGTTGCTAAAATCTCAGTATTATATCAGTAATGCATTCAGTAGGATATACAGAACAAAACTCACGAGTTAGTAGGGCAGATTGATCAAATTCACCCCAATTTCGTCCTGGATGAATCCGCAACCGAAATCTCCAGCTCCCCCTCATTTTCTCCTGCGTTCAAATTGACCAGCAGCGTTCAAAAATGGCTCCATCTTCTGATCAGGCTTCTTATTATTATTTTTATTCCTAGTTTCTTAATGAAAGAAATTAACCAAATTAGTATGTTTTGAATCGGGAAAGAGGCATGGTTTTGTTAAAGAGAAATTCACGACTGGTTTTCAACAGAAAATGAGGACTAAATCCTATAACGAAGGGCAAAGAAAGAGAGAAGCACTATTGGAGAAAGCAGACGACATGTATTCTGGACACTGACTGAGACATTTTTTTTTCGATATTAATGTAAAATGTTTCAAAACAATAACAAGAAAATTAAAACCTTCTTATGACAGAAAAGCCATATAGGATTTTAAATGCGATCTTGTAAACGTCTGGGAACCAAATCTTTAAAAATGTGCAGTGCAAAACGTAAATAAACAAAACTGTAACATTAAACTTGAATTGAAACAGTAACAAATATGAAGAAAAACAATGGAAGAAAATCAAGTTATTCATTTACAAGCTGAATTATCATATTTTGCTTTAACCAAATTAGTATGTATTGAACAGGGGAAAATGAGGCATGGATTTGTTAAAAAGAAGAAAATGAAGCCTAAAATTTTGTAACAGCTCAAAAAGGAAGGAAGCAAAATTGAAGGAAGCAGACATGTTGTATAATGGACAGAAACCTTTTGTGTTCTTTTTGATGCTAATGTTCAAAGTGTTATGCAACAATGACAATTAAAGAAATGACAACCATTTTAATGAGGAAAAAAGGTATACAGGATTTTAAATGCGTGCTTGTTAAAATCCACGATATAAAAATCTCTAAAAAAGATTGCAAAATGAAAACTCGATCTGTAGCGTAAGCAGAAACATTAAACAGCACAAAATATAAAAAAAACAATGAAAATAAATGAATTTATTTTATTACGAGAATGATGATATCTTGCTTTAACCTAATTAGTATGTATTGAGCTGGAGAAAAGATACATGGATTTGTTGAAAAGAAATACACGACTGGTTCTCTGCAGAAAACGAAGACCAAAGTCCTGTGGCGATTGACTAGCAAAAGGAAGGAAGCAAAATTGTCCTCTTACAAAATGGAGAAAGCAGACGATATTATTCTATAATAGACTGAGAAACCTTCCTTTTCTCGATGTTGAGTTTTGTGAAATGGAACAATAACAAAATAAAAGCAAATTTAAACCCTTTTAATGAGGAAAAAAGTCATACAGGATTTTAAATGTGAGCTTGTAAAAATCCAGGAACCACATCTCTAAAAAAAAAAATAAATAAATAAATTGCTATGCAAAACATAAATAACACTTCAGCATCAAAAAACAAAGATAAAATCTATTTATTTATTTATTTACAAGAATGATCATATTTTGCTTTGTATCATTTTACAAAATTGGCAATTATTCATTCAATCTACTCAGCAACAGATTTTTAGATGTCGTACATTTAAAAGGGGAAGAAGAATTTAAAAAAGGTAGGCGAATACAACAATGGAAAAACAGAAGCTCTTGATGGTGATTTCATGTCTCCTTATTTTCCCTCCTTCTCATGAATAATGAGGATATTCTTTTTGTTTATTTAAAAATGACAGTCGTAAAAATTTGGGCAGTAAAGTTGATAGCCGAAGTTTCAATTTCTATTGCATGCAATCTTTGCTCATAAAATACTATTTGATTTCCGACAAGCATTTTTCTATTTTCAAAATATAAATTTACCCTATGACTTGACGTGGACAATTTTACAAAAAATGTATTTTTCCTACGTATATTCTATTTTTTTAATGAATGTAGCCTTTATTTTTTCAGGAAAGTTTTCATTTTTGAGAAAATTTGAATTTCAAATTTATGCTAGAATACGATTTTTCAAAAAGATAAAATTGAAAATATTAATGAAATTTTATCAGAACTTAAAAAATGATGGTGAATTTCTCGAGAAAAAGTGAACAGAAGAGAATGAGAAAAAAATCCCTTGTTTGAAACCCTAACCCTTAATACTAGACTGTTTAAGCTTCGACATTCTTTCGTCAATATTGATATTTTATTGCTGCTATGGTTGTTGGTGAATTGAATTAAATAATTATTTGGTTTCGATGATGTAATGATAAAAAAAAAATGGGGGAAACGCAGGACTGCCTGCTCTTAGGGTGGGGCACTGTTAACACCTCCCCTCAACACTGAGAAAATGGTTGAATTTAACCAATTTCAGAGATGTTTAAGGCTATATAGCATCATTTGGATAAATTAGGGCTAATTTTTCATATCAGTGAATTATTCAATTAGAAAATTTCCATCATCATCAACATTAGCGGTAGCAGCCATTAAGAGTTCACTGATGGACAAAAACGCCTTTCCTATCCCCTCCCATGACGACTGCGATTGTGCAAACTTTTGCCATGCCTTTCCAGCAAACCATTCAATCTCACACCTACATCTTGTGTCTAGTCTTTTCCTACCGCATTTATAGTCCCATGGGCACCAATCGGTTAGCCCTTTTTTTTCATCTGTTGTCATCTCTTCTTGCTAAGTGCCCAGCCCATTTCCATATTTGTTGCATAATTATTCATATAATGTCCTTCACTTTTGTCTTCTCTCTAATTCATTTTGATCTTTTCCTGTTTTTAAGACTTATTCTCAGCATTGCTCTTTCCATGGCTCTCCCTGTGATTTTAAGTTGGTTTTCAGTACATTTTGTTAATTTCCATGATTTGCATCTGTCATAGCTGGTATCATGCATCCATTGTATACTTTACACTTTAGGCATTTTAGCAATATATCTCTGTTCACACTGAACGATTTCAAGCTGATTGTTATGTGCCATTTTATTTTGCTTTTTTATTTCTCTTACTTCATTACTTGTTCTAAGTGAATTTATTAGTCAGTCTCTTCTTATGATCTTTTTGAGAACTTTACATCACCTATTTAGATCACTCAACATGTTTTGTAATTCTTCTGATGAATTTGACTTTATTGGAACATCATTGGCAAATTTCAAATGATTCAAATATTCTCTGTCTATGTTTATTCCCATTCCCTCCCAGTCAGTTATCAGAAAGATGCTTTCAAGGCTCGCTGTAAATAGTTTAAATGATACTGTATCCCCTTGTCTTACTTCTTTTGCTCTCTTTAGCTTATTTTGGATCTTTATGTCGTCTAATTATAGCAGTGCCACCTCCATATTACACCATTACCTAATATATATAAACTATTAGCAAAATACTTACAAACAGACCAACAGGTACTCTGGATGAAAATCAACCACACAAACAGGCAACCCCCAGAAGTGGCTTCACAACAAGAGACCACCTACATACAATAAAACAACTAATCAAAAAAGTCATTTGAATGAAACCCACCACTTTGGCCTTTGATTATGAGAAGGTATTTGACTCAGTAGAACATATGGCAGTCTTCAACCTAATGCCTGGGAATTTTAGTAGTGTATAAATTATGTTCACAAGCTTTCCCACAGCACTACAATTCTGCTTAGTTTTAATGTTAGACCAGTTATATTGTGGTCATGTTTTTAAAGGGTTTTGTATGCTTTCCATCTTTCTATAGTTGATTTTCAGTAATGGTTTGACAGTTGGCAGTCTATGACAAACAAAAGAATGACAAAACTTAATTTTTATCAAAAATGAAACATTTCCCAAACAAATTCATTCAAAACACCTAAGAAAAATACATTTTCCCACAAAAAGAGGCAATTATTACCTGTCCCATTTCAAAATGAACACCATTCTGGATGGTTAGGATTAAAGTTAGTATCTTTAGAGTTAATGTTATTTCATCATCAGCATCAATTATTCTGCAGCTGGAATGGTGGCCATTTTAAAACAGAAAAGGTAACAATTGCCCAAACACTACCTGACTAAATGAAATCTAAACCCAAATATTTGCTAAATTTAATTTGTCATTTATTTTGACGAATCTGCCAATGACATATTCACACCCATTCAGCAGTTCTTAGATAAACACATTGTGTTGACAAATATGATTTTTTTGTAAATCTGTTGATAATAATCAAAGTATAGAATCAATTGATTTCAAAGAAAGCTCCCTGCATGGGAAAAAGAGGATTTTTCCTCATTGGCTTGACTTTTACTTTGAGCTAATGAACAGACTAACCTTCTTTAGTCCATTTTTCAAAAACCGTTTTTCATTTTTGAATCTTAGATTTTTCGTTTTTAACATTTTTCCATTATCTAAAATTTTAAGAATATAGTGTCAAGAGATATGGTGATATGGTTAAAAAATGTTTTTTATGTAGATAATATAAAAGTTGCAGTAATCATCTCCAGTTGGAATAGAAGTAGGACTGGAGTTTTTCCGAGTTGTTTTCGGGAACATAGGTTGAGAAAACAGTTGTCTGTGGGTCAAACTCATACTAGGGATAATTTCCCTCTAGCCACATTTGACTTGTGCAATACTAAAAGCTAAGCTTAGTTAATAAATATCAGAAACAGATCTGTGTTTAGTTCTATTAACACTGATCATGATTATTGGAATTAAAACAAGGAATTAGACAAAACTTAAATAAAATTCAAATAAGAAAGCAGAATTTCCACCTTGAAGAAAAATTACCACATGAAAATACTTTTTGTTTAAAATTACCTGCAGCAAAAGAAAAAAAACTTTTTTTTCTATATATTGCTTAAAAAGTAATGTTTGTTTGAGTATACAGTTTTGAAATATTTAACAAAACAAAGGATTTTTTATAAATCATAAAACTTTGCTTGATGTAAGTATAACCCAACATATACACATGAAGCAACATTGTATCCAATCTCAATATTTGTGAGCACTGACTGAAAACAATTTTTCATTTCATAATGTTGTCAAAAATATCAAAACAAGACGTTCAAAAGGTATGACTTAAACCTAATTTTTGCACAAAAATTCAATTCCATCAATGAAGGTGGTATGAATTGCTACATCCACAAGAATATCTTATGGCTATTAAATAATTGAATGAGTAATGAGAAAAATCCTTTCATTGAATTGGTTTACTAACTCTCAGCTATGACAAGGAAGAAACAGTTAAAAAGCAATCTGACAAATTAATACTTTTTTTAGAAGTCTGTTTATCACAGTTCTGTGAATGTCTACCAATTTTACTTTCCTTCCAAGTTTAAAAAGGTTAGAAAGTTGATGTTAGAAAAAATAGGTGAAACACCAATGGAAAATTTCCAATAAGATGCTATCTGAAAGGATATGATCTTGGAATCTAAGTTTTTTATTTTACTTCATTTCTTACAATTTTCTTTCTTTTTTTTCATCTCATTTTTCATCTTTTTCGCACTTTTTTTCTATTTCTATATTTTATTCCAATCTTTTTACCGAATCTATTCTTCCTTCTTTCCCTTCATTCTTTGTGTCGCTAATATCTCTCTTTACTTTTCTATTTCTTCTTTTATATAATTTTTCCTTTGCTTCTCCATTTCTATAATTCAATATATTTCTCTTTCTTTCTTCCTCTTACCCTGTGATTCCTATTCCTTACTCTAACATTATTACTGCATTTCTATCCTTTTCCATTCCCTCACACTCTCAGTTTACAAATATTACAAACCGTCAAGCAAAACTATCATCATAGGTTTCTTCAGTTTTCAAGTTGGTCTGGCTGGTTGGAGTCAGAGGGCTGAAAATTTGAACATCATCATCATCATCATCATCATCATCAGTCTCTTAACGTCCTTTGTTGGACATAGACCTTCTCCAGGATTTGCCACACTTCTCTATTGTAGGCGTTGTGTAGCCAGTACTTTCTGAATTTGTCTAGCTTGTCTCTCCATCCAATACTTTGCCGGCCTCAGTTGTGCATGTGATCTCTTGGGATCCATGTCATGAGTCACGATGTCCATCAGTTGTCTGCCATTCTTGCAACATAGCCAGCCCATTGCCATTTGAGATTTTTAATGGATTCTATGATGTCCCTGACTCCTGTTTTCTCCCAGATGTATTGTGCTATCTTGTCGTCTCTTCACGTGAGGTTGAACATGATTCTTTCATGTGCATGTTGCATGGTTCTCAATTTGCAGGTCTGTCTCTTGGTTAGCTTCTATGTTTCAGCTCCATTAGCAACTATTGGGAGAATGCATTGGTTACTCCTTATTATATCTAGAAAAAACATTTTTTTATTTGTTTTTTGAAAATTCCCGCCCTAAATAGGTTTTTAGTGGGGGGGGGTTCAATTTGCAATGTAAGTTTATTTGATCGTTTTTTGTCTGGCAGCATTCACAC
The DNA here is from genome assembly GCA_963457665.1 of Thysanoteuthis rhombus. Taxonomy (NCBI): domain Eukaryota; kingdom Metazoa; phylum Mollusca; class Cephalopoda; order Oegopsida; family Thysanoteuthidae; genus Thysanoteuthis; species Thysanoteuthis major. The sequence continues at coordinate 11,215,502 of OY735207.1, read as the reverse complement.
TTACTTTTTGATAATTCATACTTTTTAGTGATCATTGCCTAAAAGCTGAGAGAAGTGAATCATTCATTGATCAATCCTGTTTTTAGTTTGTCAAATGATCATCCCCAACACGGGATGCTGCCAAAAGACGTTGGTCACGTAACGGTGTTTATTGAATGACTAACCAGACTTGTTTTCTCTTTCCAGTTACGAGTTTTCCGCTTGGCTCAATCTTGGACAACAATGAGACTGCTTCTGTGTATAATCCTCAATACACTTGGCTCGTTAGGTTACTTGACGATAATACTCATCATTATCATCTACATTTTTGCTGTCACTGGACTGCAACTTTTCCACACAGAGTACACACCGGACAAATTCGGGGGCGAACCAGTTCCCAGGTAAGGAAATCCTTCTTGATTATTTGGTAAATATTTATGAAATATTCCTTCATATTTATTAATATAACATCTATAAAAAAATCCGTTTTATTTCTTGAAGTACAGACTCAAGTTCTGATATTAAAATTAGTTTTTCTATAATACAAAAGCTCGTCCCTTTATTTTGTATGAGCACAAGGTTGTTGATGATTGAATATTATATCTAGAAACAATATCCTTGAGTTTACAGAGAATTTGACTGAAATCGTCTTTGAAAAAATTTTCTTCATTATTTTTGTATTGAAAATATATTTAAGACCCAAGATCATGGTTTATTACCTTTATGCATAGATTTAGGAGCTTGTTTAATATTTATTGAGGATCTAATTTCAAACTTTTGATTGAGTTCATAGAGAATAACTCTCTGGGATCTGAAATTGTTTGAAAATGAACATTTCATATAATTTATTATAAACTATTGCACTGAATCCATGAAATTTTGTATGACCTCTTTTTTAGGTGGAACTTTAACGATTTTCTCCACTCCTTCATGATGGTTTTTCGAATCCTATGTGGAGAATGGATTGAACCGATGTATGATTGCATGCGAGCCTGTAATGGGCTCTGCTTTCTCATCTTCATTCCAGTTACAGTGTTCGGGAAAACAGTAAGCAATATTTTCTTCTGCATTTTATGGTTGCTGCTTATGCATGCCTATTTATATGTGCCTGTCTTCTTGGGTTTATAATGTTTCAACTTTATGTTATTCCGGAAGTTTCTTAGATTTATTACTTCAATTTTGTTTTTTGTTTTTTTAATGCATTTAAAAACTTTCATAAAAATACAGATATCTTGTTGCTATTCATTATTCACTACTAACCAGTTACTTGGATAATGGCTAGTATCATGACTATATTTTATGTGTGGTAACATACCTTGTAGTTCTACTTGTTTTTGTTTCGTTTTGTGATAAACCTTGAATAGTTATTACAGAAATGTACTTTTCTCATAAAAGATATGTACTATTCCTTTTCTTAATTGGTGAAGTTTTTGCTAAAACAACTTGTACATTATTCATACATTCATACACGCATGAGGGGAAGTTACTGTTTATTGCTTAGTTATTATAAGATGAATTTTTAGATGATTAATGTTTGATGAAACAACTTGTCAAACTACAAAAATTTTGATCAAATGATATTTTGCAAAACTCTTGGCGAGAATGATTTGAAAAATTCTTTCTTCTTTAATATTCTATTATAAGATAACAATTGCCAACATCATCAAGAAATAAAAGATCTAAAAAATGGAGCAGATCATTTTTTCACAATTAAGCAATTGATTTAATCCCTAGTGTTTTCTTTCTTTTGCTCATTTGTAGCTGTTCTTCCTGTTCATCGGTCTGGTCCTGGGCGCGTTTGGCTCTGATACTGTGGAACAAGAAGTGGAAGTGTCCAGCTTTACCTTGGCCTGGCAACGAATCCAAGCCATGCTTGGTCAGAGAAAGGGGAATATCTGTCCAACGGATGACAATGTTAAGGATGACGGTCAAGATGAAGGTAGTCTTTTTTTGCTTGTTGATGATGAACTAGCCTTTTGCTTGGTAGCCTGGTACCACTGACTGCTAGTCATTGGTCCACTGCATGACTAGGTTGGTCAGGGCATGCTCTGTGGTGGTGTCATTGTAGGTCACTCTTAGTCTTAGACTTTTTTTTTTTTTTCGAATTAAAAAAAGTTTTTTTCAATTTTTTACTTTTTTTTTGCACTCCACTCTCCTCTCACCCCTTTTTGTCACTTGACCCTTTGACTATCAAATTAATTTTTTATTGGATAAAATTTTCCTGGATATTTGGGAAGAAAAATAAAATTAAAAAATAATCAAAATAAAAAAAAATTGATATTTTTGTCATGGGTGAGATTATCTTAATTATATATTTTTAACACTAACAGTTGTGTGTTATATCTCTTTCTTTTTATTTGGATCATTTTTCAATTTTTTCGAAATGTGTTTATCAACATTTTTATTGGTGGATTTATGTGTGGTTTGGTGGTTTAGTGATGGGGTTTAGTACCAATTTTTTTTAGCAAAAATTTGATTCTGTTTCAATCAGAGTTGGGGAAAGGATGGGTTTCTTGGACTCTCTTTGATTGGTCAGTTGATTGATGGGAAAGGGGAGAAATTCATGTTAAAGGGGAGATAGGATTATTTCTTTCTCTGTCATTCTTTCTTTTTCCTTTCTGTCTGTCTTTGATTCTTTCTTTCATCTCTTTATGTTCTTTTTTTTCTTTTTCTCTGCTGTAGTAATCCAGTAAAAAAATTAGAAAATGGCTTTCTTCTTGCCAATTTTTTCTGTATCTATGGAAGGAGTCAGCAGATTTAAAATTAGAATTTAGCATTGGCTGCTGCTGCTGCCGCTTCTACTTCTGCTGTTGCTCATGCTGTTGTTGCTGCTGTTGCTGGTGCTTCTGCTGTTCATTATTGTTAGAAAATTGAGTTCAGTGGACGCTCTGTGTGTGTATAAGAGAATGGCATTAGTAAGATTTCTAGTTAGCAACCAGGTGCTAAAAAGCAAAAGATGTATAAACATAATATAAAAGCATGGCAGTCTGGCTTGTGTTCCTTTTTGTCTTTTGGACTCTGTCAGTAATGATCTGGTGGCAATAGTGAAATCATAAATTGATGCAGCAAAGCATCGCTCTCTATCTCTCTCTCTCTTCTCTCTCCATCTCTTTATCTCTTTCTCTCTCTCTCTCTCTCTTTCTTTCTCTCTCTCTTCAAATTTATTTCTCTAGAGCATATGCCATGGCCTTTTGCTGTTATTATTATTGCTGTTGTAGTTGTTGCTATTGCTGTTGGTGACATTGTTGCTTCTCATTTTCATGTCTGTTCCATCAGTGACTGTTGCTCATTTTTTGTGGCAATTTTTTGTGTATGATCTGCCATTATGCTCCAACCCTTCAATTCCCAGGTTTCCCCACAAAGATAGAGATTTTTTCCTTCAACTACTGAATCAAGCTCTCTATTTGTCTATTGCTCTTTCAATCCATTTCTCTTTTTTCCTCAGTCTCTATCTCTCTATATATAAATGAGTTTACTCATTTACCAGTCTATCTATCAACTTATTAGTCTTCATTCTTTCCTTTCTCTGTGTCTCTTATTCTATCCATTCATTATCTTTCTTACTATTTGTATTCACTTCTCAATTTATTTGTCTTTATTGTTCTGCCTCTTTCTCCATTTTCTCTCTCTCTTCATTTCATGATATGTATTTTCTTTTTACCTATTCATTTCTTTTTCCAATTTATATCATCAATGTTAATTCGTTTTTATAAATTTCTACCATTGCTTCGTTTTTTTCTCTTCCACTTTCATCATTCATCGTACATCTTCCATTAAGGTTTCTCTATTTTTAGCTCCCTATACTCTATTTCCTTCACCTTTGTTTTAAGCTTTTCCATTCCCCCTAATCTCTCTTTTTCATTCTTTTATTATATTTCTTTCTTTTCTCTCACAGTCTTTTCTAATCTTCAATACCTAAATTATACAAAATGTTTTGATGTTCCTTGTCTCAAAATTTTTCTCAACAATCTTTTTCTAAAACAAAGTACATTTTATTCAAACAGCACCTTACCTTTTTATTTTCTCATTTTACGATGGTTCCTTCCAAGTTTCTCGCTACTAATTAGCATGCTTTCTCAATGCTATCCTTCTCTCACTCTCTTTCAAATTATTACTCATTTCTCTTTTTCTTTTACTGTATACTTACTGTTTACCTTTTTACTTGTATTGTTATATTCTGTTTCTCTCCTTTTTCTTTGTATATCTTTGCATGTATTTACAAAAATGTCTGTTTCTAAAATATCTTTTTCTCTCAAATTGAGTCTTGATCGAAATCTCTTTCCTCCTTTTTCTTTCTCTTTATGAATATTATCAGCCCAGATATTTATTTATCTCTTAATCCATCCAGCCATATGTGCATCAAGTATGTTTCTGTTCATTTCTCTGTTCAATCTATCCAATATGCAAACTACCTTTTCCAAACCCAGGCCTTTTTACACTTTTCAAGAAATAATACCTGCAACATGTTTACTCTCACACTTTTGTAAAAAATGTTTCAACAGTGATCCTTCCTCTGTTCTTATTTCTCTCTCTTTTTTTCCCCATTCTCTCTTTTCTATTTGCTTGTAAACAAATATGTACACTCACACAATGATAAGTATAGGGATCAGTATACTAGACCTTAATGAGTTCTATTCTTTTAGGCTGCTCTACAAATGTGGCTTCGTTTCAGATATTGCTCAATACGAGTAAATCTATTTATAATTATCAGTGATATATGGTACAAATATTTCTTCATTTTTAACTATTTCCAACTCATGCAAAAGATGACTGATTATGCGTGTTTGTGTACATGTATGCATAAAGATGTTTAAAAAGAAGATGGTATTTGGAGGTATGTTTAAAAAGAAGATGGTATTTGGAGGTATGTTTGTATGTGTATGAGCGTGTATGTGTGTGTTGGAACTAACAACCATGGATAAAGGCATATATTCTTTTCTTCTTGATATTCTATAATTAATTCCTTTTTAAAGGTTAAATAAATATTGTCACTGAAAGTCTACAGCAATGATAAAGCATTGATGCAAAAGTACATACTTCATTCAAGAGCAGATACATTTTTCAACTTAAAAATCAAAAGATAATCTTTTTTACTATTAAATAAATATTTCTTCTAATTTCATTACCTTTCTTCCATATCTGGATATTCTCTCTCTCTCTTTTAAACTCTCTTTCTTTTCCTCCTTCATATATTCATGTATGTATGTAGGCCTGTATGTATGTATGTATGTAAACTTATAATTTTACAGTATCCCAATTGAGTATATTTCTCAAAAAACAAAATCATTAGTTGAGATTGTATTCTTGAACATTATATATCCATACAAGGATCTCTATGACTATGTCATTCTGAAATGTCAATCAAAGATGCTTCATTTATCGTATAATTGATTTTAATTGCATGTAAGGTTATATTTGCTAATTTATGTTTGCTAAGATCATGAGAAAGAAAACCAAGTGATATTGTTTTGGAAGTCAGTAGAGGAAGAGGATTCATCATATCAAGTCGAATGGTATTTATATATTTGCATATATGCTGAGTGTATGTTCCAAAATATATAGAGGGGGACAGTTACTTTCTATACATAGAATGGAAGGTGTGACAAAAAGGAACGATCTTCATTCTCTTGATTAATTATAAACTCTGTGTGTATACATGTGGAAGTGTACCAATGGTTTTATAAAGTACCATGAGATTAGAAGTTGATAGGGGATGAGAGATTGCAGACAATGGTTTCCAGATTATTGCTGAGAGGGTTGTATAGAGAGCCCTTTTAGTTCTGTTAAATTCCTTTCAATGAGGGAATTTAACTTTTAAGCTCTTGAAGAAAAATTTTAATTAAATAATTTATACTTGGTATGGCTATTTAATAATTAGACTGGGCTTTTGTAAGTTAAAATGCACAACATATGAGCAAACCATATGCACATTAAAAACCATCTCTTTATTGATGGGAAACATTTCTGCAATCATTCTGAATAGTTCAATTTTTTTCAACATTCTTGCCGGTTTTTGATGTGTGTTAGTGTCCACAATGTTCATCATCTTTGACATCCTCTTGACCTTCACAACATTTCCGGGGTCAGTCAAACACGCATGCACATGGCATGCATCCTCACCCCAAACTTCACTTAGCATACATAACGATTCCATAGTGTTTGTTCGGTTTCCCCTGAAATTTCAAATTAATGAATTGCTTGATTTTGATCTGACCATATTTACAACATGCCAAAAAAACATGTCTACTTTAAGCAATGCATAAGAGCAATCTAAAGACACAAGCAGATTGAAAGTATTTATGCTTACTCAAGGCTCAATGTATACCATGTGATTCATGCAGGCTTTCTGTGGTTTAACTTATACAAGCCAAGACTCTTTATTTAATAGCCTCACCTCGTATTCAAAATAAGAGAAAAATCACTCTAACTTATCAATCTTGTCAGCCAGCATTTTTAAAACTAACCATCTGTAATAGATTAAGATGTATGTTAAGTACATCTGTATGAATGCACTTTGACTGATAAGTATTCTTTTTTTATTTCCATTTCTATTTTTTATCTGACCTTTCACATCTAAAACCTAACTGAAAATACTTTTGTTGCTTGATTTTCAAGCACATCTATAATTGTATTT
>OY735207.1:11111389-11203889 GCA_963457665.1 Thysanoteuthis rhombus | reverse complement strand
GCCAGACATCTGCTCCCATATTTGTTTATACTCTTGTCACAAATCAATTCGCCAATTCTGTGACTACCAGCAGCCAGTATCATGTTTTCAGTTTATGCAACCAGTTTTATCTGTATAAGACTGTAATCCAAGAGGATATTTAGTCAAAGATAAAATATGATAATATCAATCAGGTAAATTAACTTTTATAAAAAATCATATTAGAATACCTATCATACAGACAGGTTATTCAGCATTATCATAATGAGCTATTTATAATTATGATAAAATATGAATAAAAGATAGAATAATTGCTTCAATTTTGAACAAGGTAGATAACTCCCTCAAATATGCAGGATATTTCCAAATTATCTCCCTCTTTCTGGAACTCATATATATATATATATATATATATATATATATATATATATATATATATATATATATATATATATATATATATATATATATAAACTGCTCAATTATTATAAAGAAATAATGCATTTTATTTTACTTTTTATTATTATTATTATTATCATCATCCTGTTTATTGATTTATAGGGTGCTGTCTATGAATGTAATGCACTTTCAAAGTTATAATGGATTAGTCCATCATCATTGTGAAAAAAGAAATGGAGGAATAAGACATTATTTTTAATGAATTCGAATATTTCATTCAACAACTATAGAGGCAAACATCTAATAGGGACCTTTTTTTCCATTTCCAAGGTTGATATTGATGGGGAAATTTCTTTTCATTTCAGGGGTTAAAATCAGGAGGGAACTCTTTTCCACTTTTCGGGGCTAAAATCAAGAAAAAAATTTTTTTCACTTTTAAGGGATAAAAATCTAGAGGGAAATTTTTTCCATTTTTAGGGGTCAAAGTCTTTAGCTGATTTTTTTTTCACTGGGAGGAGTCAAATTGAATGGGATTTTTTCTTCAACTTAAAATTGAGGGGAGAGCCCTTTTCATTTTTAGGGGTGAAAATCGAGGAGAAATTCTGTTATCATTTTTAGGGATTCAAAAAAGTGAACTTCTCTTTTCTACATTTAGGGGTCAAAATTGGTAGGAATTTTTTTTTTTCTTTTTTTTTTTTCAACTTTAGGGTCAAAACCTTGAGAAGACTTTTTTACTTTTAAGAATCAAAATCGAGGGAGAACTTCTTTTCTCACTTTTAAGTCTCGGAGGAACTTTTCTCAACACTTAGTGGTCAAAAGTGAAGTGGAACTCATTCATCTTTGGGGAAAAAAATCAAGTAGGAACATTTTTTTCTAAAAATTAGGAACTTTTTTTTCATTGTTAGGACTCAAAATCAAAAGGAAACAGGGTTTTCTTTCACTTTTATGGTTCAAATTTTCTTCTTATTTAGGTGCCCAAAATTAGTAGACATTTTTTTTTCTCTTCAAAAGCCAAAAAGTGGTGGGCAACTGTTCTAGGCATGTTTTAAGCAAGACAGGACTTCCATCTATTATAACTTCTAAATAACTGAAACATTTCTTATTTCATTAAGAAATAAAAAGGGGAGAAAAAGAATTCAGGTAGTTTACTGAGAGGCTAGAGAGAGAGGAGAGATGAGAAATTAGGTTGCGTGTGGGAAGGGGTAAAAAAAAGGTAGGACATTTTGATAACAGGGTAGGAAGCTAAATGGCAGAATCAAAAGTTACATAGTTTACATTTAGATAAAATTATGGACTGGCAATGAAGATTTAATAGGATAAGGCACAGCATGAGAATATACAGACATAGGTTGAGAGAAGAGCAGAGGCATGATATAATGGATAATCTTAGTTATCAACACCAGTGGAATTTCCATGGGTCCAGCGAGTTATTAATATTCCAACATGGTTAATCAGTTCTCAGATTAAATTTATTCAAATTAATATTTTTTAGTAAATTGAAAAGTACTATGTAGAAAGTAAAATAAGAAAATGACACATAACAATAGTATTTCTTGATAGATGTTATATACAGTGAGTATATCAGTGAGTAGATGCTTTCAAATAATGCCGCTTTTTGAATGACAATCTGCATTAGTAAGACCTACCAGGCTACCGTTCTCATGTTTGCTTCTACTCTTTACAAAATTAATGTTATATAATCACCATTGTCACTTCATTCCTGTGTTTACAGTGAAATGTTTTTCACATTTTTTCACTGTTCACAATGTCCACAATAAAGTTCTTTTTATGTGAGTGTGGATCTGCATATGTTCACATGTAATCATATATATATTTATGCATATCTGATCTGTTGAGCAATTGTGTGGGATATTGTGCTACTTTGTTTATGATGTTTGTATGTATGAGTCCCCATCTATGCATTGGACGTGTGCAAGATGTGCGTGTGTGTATGTGTGTGTGTGCGTTAGTATATACATAGATACAAATTGTACATATGGGTGTGGATGCAGCTATTTTTCCTGTGTAATTATGTACAGAATTTCATATTTCACTGATATGTAATGAAAGATTTATACATCTTTTGAATCATGAATTTATACAAATATCTATTTTAGTTTCCCATTCAGTTCGCGTTGGAATTTTTGAATTGACCAATGAAATCAATTGGACATGCTAGAGGGAGTCTCAGTGACTGAGAATATTTAGAGTAGACATTCCAGACATTATTTGCAAAAAAGTTTTAACATCATTTTTCATAATGGCAGATTTTTGCTGTGTTGCCTTAGTCTGAGGGAAAATATGGGCATATCCTTGGAGAGGAAATTTTGCAAAAAATGTATACAAAAAATACGTATACCTCCAAGCAAGTCATTTCAAGCCATTTACAATCAAATGTTATAAGCCCTCGTTTCAAAATAAAAACGCCCATGTAGACTGATAGCTATAAAATAGGGGAGGTAATTGTTGATGGATCCGCTCTAATATTCATTCACTTCTTTCCTAATCTATTGCCCACTCTTTCACAAAATTCCATTGAAATACGTTCTGAACTTTTGGCGATATCATACGGACAGACAGAGAACTTTTGGAGATATTTTGTAATTGCTGACAGTTAGCTAAGATGTGAGATTATTATGCATGAATTCACTCAAAAGTAGCCTATTATCCACCTCCCTATAAAATTTCATTGAAATTCATTCTGAATTTTTTAAGATATTATGTGAAAAGTCAGAAAAATCTTGTGGTGTATACAGATAGCTACAATGTAGGGGAAGTAATTGTGCATGGATTTGCTCCAAACTTTACCCACTTCTATTCTAATTTATTACCCAAAATCTAATTAGAACTTATTGAGAAATTTTGGAGGTATTGTGTGAATAGACAGAGAACTGTTGTAGATATTTTGTGGTTGTGGGCATTTAGCTAGGACATAAGGGAGATATTTGTGCATGGATCTGCTCCAAAATTTGCTGACTTCTTTCCCATTCTAGCGCCCACCCTGCCACAAAATTTCAGTGAAATTCATTCGGAACTTTTGGAAATACCTGACAGCCAGAACTAAATAAAACGTCAATCTGAAATTTTTGTGCTGTTCTTCCAAACTGTCTGTCCAGAAGTTCTGAATAAATTTCAATTGAATTTTTTGAAGGATGGGCATCCATACACAATTATAACTCTCAGCAACCACAAAATATCTCAAAAGATTCTGTCTGTCCACACGATGTCATCAAAAATTCTCAATGAATTTCGATGAAATTTTGTTGAAGAGTGAGCAATAGATTGGGAAAGAAGTAATTAACTTTTGGAGTGGATCAACCAACAATTGCTTTCTTTATTTCAAGTCCTCATAGGTGTTTTATTTTGATTGAAACATTCATCTGTAAGTAGCTTGAAATAACTTGCTGAGGCATATGATTCTTTCATGAATTTTTACCCAGCCTGAAATTTCCTTTTCAACAATATATAATATGCCTATTTTTTATGGAAATTTTTTCAAATGACTAGGGCACTTCAGTGAAAATCTGCCATTATGAAAAACGGAACCAATTTTCTTTTACAACTGATCTGGAATGACTACCCAAAACATTCTAGCTCACCGAAGGTGCCTCTAGCATGTTCAATTTGTTTCATTATTCAAATCAAAAATTCCAAGATAACTCTATCATTGTACTAGGATTATTTATTTTAGAGGCCATACATCACTTAAGTGCATGTATTCTCATATGTATATATGTGTAGGTATATTCTACAGAGCAGGAGTGAATGCGTGTTTGTGTATGTGTCTGTGTATCCATATCTGCATTTGTATATGTGTGTATGTAACTGTAAAACTGACACATTTTGCATCACATAATCAATGTTCACTTATATTTGCTGTTGTAGTACATTCACATTCTTAAGCAATACAGACATTACTGAAAAATGTACTTGAATGTGTGTATCTTGATCTATCATGTTTGTTTGTTTGTTTTTTTAATGTTTTTGCTATGTTTGCTTATGACAGAGAAAAAAGGGAATGGTTGATGATTTTGGAAGAAATTTTTCTATTTTCTAATCAGTTTGAAATTTATGAGCAAAAATTTTAGAACATGTTTTGATACATTAATTAAAAACCTTCAAGTAAAAAATGTTGAAGTGTATCAATATTTCAATGATTAAGCACTTTTTCCCAAACATAAAATTCTGATACAGAGGAAGCTGCTCATTGTGATCATTTGGGATCAAGGTCTTTTAGATAACAATCACCAGCTGATAACATTAAGCAAGGGATATAGAAATTGAAACAATTTGTATTTATTGTTGTAAATTTACATCATCGTTACAATATTAAATTTATTATATATAATGGAAATTTGCTTAACCTCTCTATCACGTTTCTCCCTGAAAATTGCATCTTACCATCCCCCAAAATGGTTGTAGGCCTTAGGTTTTTTGATTATAGATGGGTTCAGACTATAATTTCCAAAGAATTCCGTAATCTTTTAAGATAAAAAATACATTTTTAAGACTATTCTAAAAGTAATGTTTTGAGTTTTTTAGGAGAGATTACTAAAAAGACTATGTGATTATTGTTTTTCGTTTACATCAAAGATATTACTCAATTTTAGTTTTCCATTCACCACAATTATTTTGATAACAGTTCAATTTTGTTTTTAGTATATTTATATAATATTACATGAAAGGTGAACAGAAAGTTTTTCCAACAAAAATTGTAATATTTCTATTAATATTCGGACCATCCTCATCTTGGTTGTTTTTCATACAACGTTTCGGCCGTTGTACTCTACAGCCTTCATCAGGTATCATCTGTGTCGGGAAGTAACAAACCAAACCCTTTATTTAACCGACTGGGGTATATTGACCACACTCCCCTCTTAGCATTAGTAGTATTATTATTGTCTCAGACTGGGATTGAACCTAGAACCATCAGATTACTTGCAGTAATTTTGTCAGCGTAGTGGTTACAGAATCAGACAAAATTACTGCAAGCAATCTGATGGTTCTAGGTTCAATCCCAGTCTGAGACATTAATAATACTACTAATGCTAAGAGGGGAGTGCGGTCAATATACCCCCGTTGGTTGAATAAAGGATTTAGTTCGTTACTTCCGCACACCTACCAGATGATACCTGATGAAGGCCGTAGAGTACAACGGCCGAAACATTGTATGAAAAACAACCAAGATGAGGATAGTCCGAATATTAATAGAAATAATGATAATACCTCATCTCAAAAATTCAGAGATATAAAAACTGTAATGTTAAGTAAATTGATTTTTGACCAAAACCCATTATCAGGATGCCTGTCATTTATGAATAATAGACACTAAAAATAAGTTTGAACCAAATCCTAATTATTACTTTTCTAAGTAATAAAAGTTACTGTCATAACTTTGATTTTCACTTAAATTTCGTCATTCCTTTCAATTTATCTGCAGTAAATGAAGCTAACATTCTTTTTTAAAATTCGCTCTCATATTTCAGTTTGTTTGGAGTAAATTAAACATTAAACTAACGTGAACATTCTGTAAGAAACATCGACTATTCTTATAAATAACCCCTAATTTTCCTTCAACTTTTATTAAGATTAGTTGAAGTTATCCCCAACTATATGGAGTTTACAGCTGTAAAACTGTAAGTTAAGTAATGATCTAATTTGGGGGCTGTAGGCTCCATATAACTAAGGATTGCTACCCAGTGGTTTGATATTCTCAACTAGTTGTTATAAACAACTTTAAATAATATACAAGCCTAAAAGTCAAATGATAGATGTGCTAGTTCTTTTCTAGGGTGAAAATCTAACAAGTGTAGTGTACCCAACATAATTTTCAAATTTACATCTAAAATTAAATCAAAAAGCATTTTAAAACACCTAGAAACATCTAATTTTTCCAGAAAGATATCTAAAATCTAGGAAATATATCATGTATTATCAATGAATTAGATATGACTTTAATCTTAAGCATTCATTTCAACTAGAATATTACTTAATCCATTCAAAATATTACTTATTTTTGTCGTGAAAGTGATTTATTGAAACATTCAAAAAATAAACTATGAAATTTTGAAAAATGTATGTTAACTCAAAAAAAACAAGCTTATGTTCCAACTTTCTGTTAGAATTACGGTGACTCCATTCCTTTTTCAACTTCCACACTTGAGCAACTTAAGCGACACCAAATATGAGAATTTATTACATAGAAGGAGTGAGAAAGAATGCTTTGTGAGATGGTGTGAGGTGTTTGATATGTCGATTTACCAGATTGTCAGTCAGTGACAGTAATTGCCATATAAATGCTAACGCATCTAAAAATTATTATAAAATTAACATGAATTTTTAATTCATTCTAAATAAAGTGTTTTGGACTGAGTGACTTTGGTGACAGTAATTGCTTGATGACATTATCTGTGATTATATTCAACGACATCCTCTGTGTTACTTCTAACCAAAATTTAAATATGGCAGCACAGGAGAAATATTACACAATGAAATAATTGATTAAATCCTAAATTTACTGTCATGATTCCAAAGTGAAATTTTACTTGATGCGATTTTGTTATGTGATAACTGTAGAATCGAGAAATTCAGCACAAATTTACTTTGACAACAAAATATGTTACTTATAGAGCCAATGGGAGAATTGGAAAAGATTTTTCTGAGTGGGGGTTCTGGAATGTAAAACATTTATTCCGCTGGAATTTATTCTAAGAGGTTATCATTGAGTTATTTGACAGTATCATTACAAGCAGGTTTAGTCTTTCATATTTCGATTGTTATACACACAAGATATCTGAGTGCAATCGACTGTATGTACTATCAAGTTATTCATGAACATGATCCAAACTTTTCTTTGTTTTTTGAAAATTCTTCTCTAAAATAGGTTAGTGGGGTTTTCAATTTTCAATGTAAGTTTATGCTAAATTGGTCCCTCAGTTTGTGGCCAGTAGCATTCATGCTTGTTTTTTGAAAATTTAAACTGTTTTAGTGATCACAGCCTAACAGAAGGCAAGAGAAGTAATTTATTCATTGATCACATCTTTTTCCTATTTTTTAAATGATCAACCCCAATACAGCATGATACCAAAAGATATTGGTCACATGGTGGTGTTATATTGAGTGATTAATCAGACCTGTTTCAATTTGATTTTTAGTCATTAATCAATATTTTAATGGAAACTTTAAATGATTAAAATACCATACCCCTTGTTAACTTTACATTTCATTTTTATTGATGATTTTTAATGCTCATCTGTTGACTGAAATTAATTATGCTTAGTAAGATTAATGTGCTGTCAAAATAGATTTGTGTAAGAGTAAAATATTCGTTATGGCTCCCTCAAATTTCGCAGACTTGAAATTCACAGGTTGGATTAGTCAGTTTTACTTTCATCAATAAAGGGAAGCTACTCTCACAGGCTTATGAGAAAAAAAATCAAAATACTTAGTTCAAGTTTTTTCTCATTTCTGATACAAAGTATTATTTTTTGAAAAGAAAAACAGACTTTCAATAATAAAAGCTTAGGATCAGGCTTTTTTAATTCAGAGTTTCTGTTGTTCTGTTTAATTTTACAAAATATCTTTCATGTATTGTGATAAACTGGCCTACAGGATACTGGGAAATCTGGTGAACCCTTTCTCTTATGGTAAAATATTCATTGGTAGATATGTTCGCTTGGGAAAAGATTTATTTCAAAATTTTCTTTGCTTACTGAAGCTTGTTTTATCCTTTTTGGTGATCATTTTTATTTTTCTATGCGATTGTTTATTGTCATTATGAAATTAAATTGAAACTGGTTTTAGTTTTGTTTTTGGTTTTGTAAAGCGAGCAGAAAAATGTAAGTTTCTTGAAAGAATGTATTAGATTCTATATTAAAGTTTAGGTGTGCCCATTTACATGTTTTCCAGGTAGAAATTTTAGGTCCAGTCTGCCACTGCTAATGGGTATTGACAGCTTATTAACTAGGGGTATTGAAAAGCTTTGTAAAAATGGTAATTGAAAGCATGATCAAATGTTAACTTGAAATTGAATTAATCAAAAGCAGAACTGGAATAAACTCCTGAAAAAATAGATTCTGGCTGTATCTAGATTGTGTCTTGGATGACTCTTTCAATTAATGAAAAAATTTTACAAAAAATATAAAAATGCCTGAGTCGTTGACTTGAAGTCTCTGTCCTCCCATACTTACGAAAAAGCTTCCATTGCAAAAAAAAACCCCGCTGAAAACATAATTTGAGTATTCTGTTTTTACTGATTATATCTAATTAATTATTTTGTATTATAATTAACAAAATCTCAGGGTTGGGCCTAAGGAAAGAATAAAACAATTTTCTTCTAAAACAATCAAATTATTCAAAAAAATATGTAAATAACTTTTAGAAATCTCTCTGAAATGGAAACTTATTTTAAATCAATTCTATGCTTTATCAGATAAGCACTGAAAGTTTTATCAAATTCTAATCAGCAGTTGATTTTTCGTAATTTTTTTAAATCCAAGTGTTTCACAAGTAAAAAATTGGAAAGATTTCTACCTGGCAAATGTTCTGTTAGTTGCGACCTTTTATACCAACTATTGTATTCAAAAATACACAGATAACTTGTATTTTTTACCAATCTTTCTTACTAATGACACAACGATCACAAAAATAAGATTAAGTTTTATATGATTTTGGCATATTTTTGTGGAGATGTCCATTCTTCTGTAAGTGTGTCTAGTGAAGTCTATGTAGATGTGTACAGTTGTCTTAATTTGGGGGTATCTATATCTTCATTCTATTTTCTCTATGCACTAAATAAATGATCAAATGATCATCCTTCTACGTTGTTACATTAGCCACTTGTTCGTGTCTGATTTTATACAAATTTTTCAACTATACATCAGAGTGTCTGATTTAGTAGGGTTTAAAAGTTTTTCATAGAATTTCAATTCGAGAGGTCTGCACTTTGACCCCCACAAAATTCTAGAGACTACTGTTATTCATTATCACTGGATAATTTTGAGCCTTAAAAAGAATGGTGTTTACCCAAGAAGTTAAACTGATTTTCAGCTATCATTTCAAATTTGGACATAATGCTGCTCAAGCTGCTGATAACATCAACAAATTATTTTGAGCGAATACTATAACAATGCAAACTGTTCAATATTGGCTCTATTGGTCTAGGTCTGGAGATATGGATTTCAATATCAAACCATGAGGGAAGCTCAAATCTTCTCAATGATGAAGAACTATTGACAGCTTAGAGAATTAGATTATAAAGTCTTGTAGTATTCTCTTTAATCACCAGATATTTCTCCAATGGATTATCATCTTTTCAAGCATTTTGAACTTCATATCTGTAAATGAAAGTTCAATGATTGGGAAGGAAAATTTGTGCGCACAAAAGAATTAATATAGAGATGGTATATTATCAATTGAGGATCATTGGAAAAAAGTTATTACTCCAAATGGGTTAAATTTTGATTAAATATTTACCTTTTTTTAGTATCATCCTTCATCTTACTCTTCAAAAAACATTTTATGTGCAACAACTTAATACATACTGTCATCTTCATATTTCTAATATATATTCTATACTACTAAAATATTCTTGATATCACTGTCTTCTACCTTCAGTTATTATGTGGAAATAGCCATCAAAATGTCTTTTTCCATGATAGCTTCCAATCATTAGATTTGGCTATCAACCAGCTCCGGTTATCAACAAGGCCTTTTTCTTTGGATTTCTTTCTGGAAAACAATGCTGATCATACTACCTTTTCTTTGCTATTTTTAACAGTGAATGGAATAAGTGATCACATTTACTAGTGTAGTGAAAAAAACAAATCCTTCAAAAACTATGGTCTCGGTGTTAAAGAGAAACAGTTGTTATACTCTAAACTCATTTAATGAGAAATGTTCAGTTTTTTTATTCAAATTGACTCTCACTCTCTTTTTTTCATTCTGTTTTGAAATCTGATTAAGCTAATAAAAATCATTTATGATATATGATCAAATATTGGCGCAAACCCACAAAACTCCATCAAGACTTCAGGAAGGGGAATTCATTCTTTATAGAATTTTTCTGTCAATTTGTCTTTATTTACTCTTTTCGAATTTTTTCTCTATATTCTTGCCAAAATTCACAGGCTATATACTTCCCAGTGAGATTAAATATATAAATATAAATGAGTAGGCAGTCTACATTAGAAATTTTGTTTGTTTTGTCGATAAGTAATCAGTAGAAATAATTGCATATGACCTTTCATATCAATCAAAATGTTGGTGAGGATAAAAATGCCAGCAAATACTTACATGCATAATCACACACTCACACACACACACATGCTTAAGCTTACATGTATACACAAGTACAATGTCCTGTATGGAAGTACCATCCATTTACAAGCATGAAAACTTACATATTTTATAACATACATTGATGCATTTATGCAAGCATTCACATTTTTGTATACATACCCAGGCATTCACATAAAATCATATCAATATATATGCACAAAAACATAAACCCATATTTGCATGCATTTATGAAATACTTACAAATAGATAAGGATATACACTTATGATTATACAGTCACTGATGTGTCAGTTTTACTTTTTATTTCCTTCTGTCCTTCAAGACTTCCCTCCTGCTGATACAAGGGATATAACTTGGTTGGTCAAATGGAGTTATTTTTCATTTAATTTTATTTGGTGTATTTTAAATCATTATTACTAATTTTCATGACTACTTTTACCTCTCAGCTTAATTTTTTAGTTGCCTTTTTTACTTTTTACTTTTTTACTGAATAAAAATTATGATTGAACCTCTTCCCTTCATCGGCTTCTTCCCTTCCCTTTGTGGAATGGAAGTTTTGAAAAAGTAGAAAAATCATTTATTTACTTTTTCAAATTTCTATTCACATCTTTCATGAATTATAAAAAGCATTACCTATTAGTAGATTTTGAAAGCTTTAACCAGACAAAGGTAAGAAAGAATAGTCTTTTTAACTGGCCTGAATAAATATTATCATAAAACAACCTCCCTCCTAAAACTTCCCTCCTATGGATTTATTCTGAATGAGAGTTGAAATAAAACAACTTCCCCTCCACAGATTTAATCTAAATGAATATTACAATAAGACAACTTCTTTTCCACTGTTGAAAGAGAAAACAAACCTCCCTTCCTCCCATGGAAGAGAAAGAGCATTTCTAGTGATCCCATCTGCTTGTCCAAAAGAGATAACTTGGTTTGTCGAATTAAGATATGGGATAGAAGGGAAGCTATGGATAAGAAGTGGTTGTATTGTTATTTTTTTCATTTTTTATCTTCCCTTCACCCATTTAAATCTTTCATAAGCTACTATGGGTAATTTTTCAAGCCCAGAAGATCGGAATTTGAAGAAGTGAATAAATGATTTATTTACTTTTTCAAAGCTTGCCTTCCACAATATATATTCTTCTATTGGCCCATTTAAAGCTTTTAAAATATATTTAAGGTAATTATCTTATGCACAGAAGATGAGATTAGGAATTTGAAAAAGTATCAAATGATTTTTTCCAAAAATCCCCTTCCATAGCTTCCCTTCCATCCATGGAAAGGAGTAATTCTATCATAAACTTTATTCAGGTCAGTTAAAAAGATTTATACATGTAATTTTCGTTCCATTGGTCCGTTTAAAGCTTTCAAAATCTATTTTAAATGGAAGGGAGATGATTCCATTGCTACTTTTATTCAGGCTGGTTGAAAAGATTTATTTATGTATATTTTTTTAAGCAACTAAAAAATTAAGCTGAAAGGTAAAAGTAGTCATAAAAATTAATAATAATGATTTATAATACATCAAATGAATGAAAATTATCTTCATTTGACCAACCAATTTATCTCCCTGTACCAGCAGAAGGGAAGTCTAGAAGAGAAAAGGCAATAAAAAGTATGATCCCAGATGTACTTATATATGTCTGCCATATGCATATTTAATCAATATATATATATATATATATATATATATATATATATATATATATATATATATATATATATATATATATATATATATATATATATTATATATATATATATTTATATATATATATATATATTTATATATATATATATTTATATATATATATATTTATATATATATATATTTATATATATATGTATATATTTATATATATATATATATATTTATATATATATATATATATTTATATATATATATATATATATATATATATATATATATATATATATATATATATATATATATATATATATATATATATATATATAAACTGCCTCTTTGTGTTCTCCTTAATTTCATCCATCATCTTAAATCTTTTGGGGAAAAGCCAGAAGTTGCAGAGAGCTATGTCGGGACAGTTGAGCACTGACAGATCTGGGTGAGGTAATGTTTTTCCAACTAACCCTGTATAATGGGAAAAACAGAAAACTCAGGTAAAGGCCAGCAATCTTGTGAGATTGTCCTTGTACCTTGTTACAATTTCCAGAAATGACCTCAGGTGACCTCTAGTGACCTCTGGCAATACCCTCACACCACCTGTAACTTTTGCCATGTAAAGATGTACACCTATACAAAATTTCTGCATCCTTGTTGCAAAACTGGGACCTACAACTATGAAAATTGGAAATGATCAAGAAATTACCTTTAGTGACCTTGAATGACCTCCGAGTTCAACCTCACATTGCCTATTTCTAGCCTACATGCAGAATATTTGGTTGAATAGGCCTTGTAATTTTTGCAGAGAAGAGACATGAATCAACAAACTAGCAAAAGGCTATATATATATATATATATATATATATATATATATATATATATACATATATATATATATATATATATATATATATACATACATACATACATACATATATATATACATACATATATATGTACATATATATATGTGTGTGTATGTATATATATATGTGTATGTATATATATATATGTATATATATATATATATATATATATATATATATACATATATATATATGTGTATATATATATACATATATACATACATATATATATGTACATATATATATGTGTGTGTGTGTGTATATATGTATGTGTGTATATGTATATATATATATATATATATATATATATATATATATACTTTTATACGCGGTTATTCAATTGATATATATACATTTATTATTGAGGAAAAAAGCTCTTTTGACCTTTTGGGGGCCTTATATCAATAAGTTTATTGATAACATCTAGATAATTAGATATTTTTAGATGCCTTTTTACTTTATTCTAGAGGTTTTTAAATGGAAAAATTCCAATGACTAGTAAATAGAATTTATTCTGACCATATTTGTTCTTTGATGGAATGTTTTTTCACATGACTTCAAATTTTGACACTACAGCTGTTCAGTTATTGACTGTAATGTCAAGTTCATGCATATTTTGTAATTTCTCTATTTTAAAGTGCCCAATACAATTCTGTTGAGCAATTACATCAGAATAACAAATTTATCGACTCATTACAGTGTGAATTTAATCTGTTTCACTTCATAAAAAATTTCAAATGAGTATCTGATTGAGATTTTACTTTCTTTTCATAGTAATTATAAGATGGGTTTTCTCCTTCATTGTACATCCTAACCACTATGTTTGAATTTTGGAGAAGTAGTTTGAAAATAATTTTCTAATTTTGCGTGTGTTCATTTATCTCCCTTACTCAATTGAAGCAGAATCTATTTTGTCTCTCTTATCACTTATAACCTATTTATCATACCCAGTATTGACCTAGAAAAAAAAACTTTCAATATAACAACTCATGAAAACAAATGATATTTTATTAAGATTTGATAAAATCAAAAAAGTTGGATGAGGTGCTTGACCAATGGAATCCTGATACTGAAAAGGAAAAGATTTTTGGAAGAAATTTTCTGTGCTTTCAATCAATAAAACCATCGTCACTTATGTGAAAGTGAAAGTGTCAGTTTTGAAAAAAAATTAGGTTCTATGTTATGTAAAGTATAGCTTTGAAGTATCTCACTTACTTCTGTGTGGTTGCAATTTTTTCCGAAGGAAGTTGAATTTTTCATTTGTAATTATGTTCCAACAGATTTTTGTATTTTTGAAAAATGATTGTACTACGGACAGAAAGCACGGATAAAGTTCAGCATTTATACGTTCATTGTTAAAAGAAATAACCCCATCCTAATCTGAAAAAATTTTCAAAACTGACACTTTTCTGAAATTAACAGAGAGGTCTCATGGATTGAAAGCATCAAAAATCTGTTTAGAAAAAATTATTGATTCAGTTTTCAATTTCATTGATGAAACAAATTTTAACCTAAAAAAACAACTGAATGAATGAAGATGAAGGTAAATGGTCAATCAAGAATAATAATGGTTAACAATATTTCATCTAATAGGAAAATAACTTATAAAATACAGTCGGCCCTTCAATTTCTTTGGACTTTAGGATACAAACCCCTAAATTGAAATTTTGCCAATAACTCTTGACTACCCACTAAAACTGGACTCTTATTACTGTATAGTATTCTATTGAATGCAATATGAACATATAACACTACATTTACCATCCATAAAACAACCTCAACAGTAACATTACTACATTGCACATAAAATAAAACAGTAAACATGTACCGAGAGTGAGAGAGAGTGTGCCTGTACTTGAAATTCTGAAATGAATTAAAAGTTAAATAATTCAGTAATGTACAGTATATATATATATATATATATATTGAATCGACAAGTTTTTCTAGTGTGTTAATGGTATATTTAGACTTATCCAAGTTTTATTCTACACAAGACTATACTTCCCGTAAGGGCTGCTCATTCATTGTTGAAGACTAATGGCCTGAGTGAGTTGTAATAAAAAGCAAAAATTGAAATGAAAGAAAATACAAAAATGAAAGACTGGTTTAAGGTTAGATTTGATCTTTTGTCAACCTTAGGTTCTCATTGCTCAGTCTGGGACAGTAGCTGGTACGGTTAGCCAGGCCTGACCAAGGCAAAAGGGACGTGAGTTAAAGTCTCACCAAGAGCTAATCCTTTATTTCCAAACTGTGCTTTTTACTCATCTCTCTCGGCTGAGTTAGTTGTAATAAAAAGCAATTAAAAGAAATAAGAATTCCTCAGGGGTAATCTTTATATTTTTATGCTCATCCCATGCTATCTAATCATGAGATGAGCATAAAAATATAAAGATTACCCCCGAGGAATTCTTTGGATGGGAAAATAGTCAAGTTGATACAGCAATATGAATGACTGAGATGATAAAAATATTAATTCTTTGACGCAATCCACTAACAATATAAAAACTAAGTTCTAAAAGGTAATAATTTCTGCTTGTGGTGCCTATGTTAAAGATCTTTATTTTAATCCTAATGTTGGGCTGGTGAAGACCGTGTGATGGTCAAATGATTAAATAAGTCTTTTAGGTTATTTGAAAACAATTTTTATATTATTTCTGTACTGTATACTATTCGTGTTTATGATTACTTAAATTGAATAAAGAACTGATAATCATCACTACTTATGATGTGAGACTCAGTATTTAATAAATAATAAACTTATTTACTTCTTTTCTGATCCACCATTGTGTACAGTATGGTTCAATAGCTGACTAAGGATCTTTTGTCCTTGCTCTCATTTTCGTTCTAATAGGAGAAACTAAAAAGGGTATAATTCTTTTAGTAATTGCTATATATATATACATTCAGAAATGAGTGGAAGATAATTAATCTTTTCTTTATCATAAATCTATAAGCCCTGGATTTAGGGGGACTGTTGGCTCCTATTAGATCAAAATTCAATAATATTTTATATTATGCAATATTTCATCTCATTTTGCTCAGTGCTTTCATTCAGAATTTTAAAATGCTGTTCAAAGAACAAAACCGATTTTTCTTTCTTCATTCATTTAATCAGTTGGCAATATTAGGACCACATATTCAAAATGATCCAAGAGTACAGTTAGTAACAGTATTGAATTCCTTGAGGGAAGTTGTCAACAGAATGAGAGTCGTTAAGTATAATTGGAATTGTTGGTAATTGGGATACTGCAGAGTATAAGCTTAATGCACTCATTGCTTGTGAGGTATGATTGAAGAAAAAGAGAGAATTGTGATCATTTGTTATGCTTGAATCTTCTCCCATTTAAGTGAATTATTTTGATGTACAAAAGAATAATGAGATTTGTTTTGAGGACTCTTTTGTTTTGGATTCTGATCATTCCTTGAGTTTTTTACTTCTGTCAGCTATTTTTATGACATCAATTATTGTATAGTATGTGAAACATCTTCGGAAAGACTTTCTATATTATCATTTACATGGGACATTTAAAGTATTTTTTGTCTTTCTTTCTGAAACGCCTGCCAAGAATTAGGTTTTATATGATGATTTGGAACTTTTTTCAACTTTTGTAACACTAATCCTTTTTTTATATATTAAATTGATCTTAAACTCAGTTTTGCATCCTAATCTACTTGTAAGTACTATAGTAATGATTTTTCAGTGTCCGATATGTTTTTTAAGATCTTACACAATAATGGCTATGAAATTTCAAAATGAACAGCAGTAGTGCACTGGCAAATTTTGGGCAACTTATCATTGCACTCCAATATTTTTAGTTTTTCTTGAAGCAACAAATCTTTACATTTCTCATTTTCTTCTGTCATAATGATGAGGGGTGTTTGAATAAATCCTTAAAGCCACTTTTAAATATGGTTTACTATGGAAGATTTCAATAAAAATACCTGGAACTTTGATTATAGACAGGTAATTTTCAATTCATTAAGAGTTTGGGACTAACTGATTTTGATAACAATAACCATTTGATAACATCATGCATGATTATGATAAACAACTTTCTCTGTAGTTAAAATTATTCTATCACAAACATTGAACAATGTAATAAAATAGTCCCCATATCAAAATGTTCTCCCTCCTCACAGACTTTATTCTTTCAATTTCAAAATCTCATTAAAAATATGGAATTCGCGTTCACAAATTTTATTCTTTTTCTATTCTTTTCTCCACTGTACTTTTCTATCTTTCTTTTATCTCTATTATCTTTTCAATTGATGAACTCACCAGTTGGATAGCTTGATATCTTGCTGATAATCCAAGTGTTCAACAGGTTTTCTCGGCAATGATTTTTAATCTTGTGTAACTTCTGTCACATTTTTCTTCCTTTGGGTGTCTGAAAAGTATCTGTATTGTGCATTTTTTTTACTCAAGTCATAATTATTTTGTTTCAATTCTGCAATCATCTAAAAACAAAAAGGAAAAGTTGGAGAACTTTTTGTTTACCCAAGCTGTTTTTTTGCCAAAAAATCAAACTATTCCCTATTTCTTTGTCACTTATTTTGCAAGCCTGTCATATGTGTACCATTATTGACACAATTTTTCGTTTTAATGATTTTTCCATTTGTTATTTATTAATATCTCTATTTGTTAATCTCAAGCAGCAGGCCTAGATGTTTTACAGCATAACATCAATGTGAATGACCCTATGCTGGATGGTCAGTATCGGGACCTTTCGTCAACCATCTCAAAAGGCAAAAATTCCAAAATATCTTGTGACGATCATCTTGCTAAGCATGCAAAATCAGGCAAGCTGTATTACTCCCTGCCAGATGTTGTAGCCGTCACAAAGAAGGCCAGATTTCAAATAGGACCGTCTCCATCGCTTCCAAACATGCGCAGCTTAGAAAAGGATGGATCTGGAACTCTGAAAAGAAAAGGCTCAGAAACTTCCAGAAAGTCATGTGACAGAGGACTGCCAGAATCCTTTAGAGGATTTGCTACTCTCCGAATCAAGAACCCATACGGAGAGTCAGCAATTAGCGAGGACCTCAGTAACAAGATATCCAAGCAATGCAAGGCTGGGAAGTCATTCCATTCTCTCCCAGATGTTGAAATGATTGGAAGCAAGGCGCAGCAGAAGAAAGGAAAATTATCGACCTCACTCATGGATATTAGAACTAGAAACATCCCACCCATAGCTGATTCTTCAAGTCCAGAATCAAATTTCGATAAAGATATAGAGAAAAACAAAGAAAAAGGTGACAGGACACCAAGCGGCAAGTATGTAACATTCTCCAATCCTTTTATTGAAGTAGAGGTTAAAAGTTCAGACACATCTCTTCCTGAAGACCCAAATGTCACAAAAAAACCAACATCAGTGGAACTGAAGCATGGTGTGCTGCCCAACTCAGAAACATATGTCGAGTGTTGCGTATCCAAAGAATCCGTACCAGCGAAGTGTGAAAAGCTATCCAACTCACTTCTTGCTCAGATTACCAGCAGCCAGTATTGGAAACCCCAACTCTTGAAGCAGTTGTTCAACCCACCCATCTTCATCGAGAGCTCCACTGATCCCATTCCACTGGACGCTAACTGCAAGATGATCCCAAATTTGCCTGAAATTGTTGAGAGTTTGCAAAAACCACAAAAAAAGAAACCTAAGCAAGTTAATTCATGCGGCATTACTGAGCAGGCCTTAAAAGATATGAAGTACAAGAACCTGCTCAATATTTATACCGATGAAGATATTGCCTCTGAACTTAGATCTCAGGAAAAGCAGTCATCGTCTAGTGAGAAAGCAGTCTCTTCCATTGACCACAAGTTTGAAAAGAATAAAAAAGCCGACATAAAAACCTTTGGTGAAGAGGCCTCCATTTTGAAAAGCTATGGAACACCCGTGGATCTATTAGTACTCCAGTCTGATGAGAAGACACCTCTACAGCAGCAATATGGAAAATCTGTACCATTAATAACCACCACTGAAATTCCTGATAAAAGCTCCTCGTCACATGACTATTCTGTGAAATCTCCTGTATCAACCAATGATACAAGCATATATCTAGATAGAGCAAAGCTGAGTCAGGAGATTACAAAATCTTCCGATTTTCGCATTACATTCAAAAACACAACTGCCGATACCTCTCAAGCACCAGCTCCACAACCACAACAAACTCCATCGTCTGATTCAGATATTTCTGTGGAACTGGAATGTCAAAGGAAGATTTCTATGCAGCACAATATCATGAGGAAGTTATCAAGTTCCAATATCGATGAAGAGAATAAAATCTTGCAACAGCAATTACTACAGCAACAATTACAAAAATGTGTGAGTCCCCAAAATTATGCAGCTGTTATGAGTGATAGAGAAGCCTCTACTGATTTCCCCCATGTAGAAGAGGTTATTGCATGGCAACAACAACCACAACAAATGAGATTTAGGAAAAGCTCCCTATGTGTAAACAACAGTAGTGAAACTGAGACTTTGCAACTTCCATGCCGAAAACAATCTTCTTTGGCACCTGTGGCGGAAATAGAAAGTGATGAAACATCAGAGTTGTCGGAGAAAAGCCTCAGTCCGACAACTCACCTGGGATCCTCCAATGAAATTGCATCACCTCAACGGAAAATCTCCTCGTCTTCAATGATAACAACACCAACAAATATATTGGCCGGGGAAGCAACATCAGGGAACCGGAAATCTTCAACACAATCAGTACAAAGCATGTCTTCTTTTTTGGCCAATATGGAATCTGTCAGTAAAAAATGCTCACCTCCTTACGGCTCCACTAGAATGTATAGCCGAGCCAGTTTTGCAGATGTGGTACTTGCGAGTAGCACCAAATTGCGCAATGAGAAGATGCGCATACTGTCATCCACCTCACTTATTGATGAAGACCAAGGTGTGAGCAACAGGATTTTTGAGCAGCAAACCTGCTATGGAACCAACTCTCTCTCAGACATGAAGGGGACAAGAAGCAAGATAAGACCAAGATATAGGAACATGTCCCTATTGTCCCTGGCAGACGTGGGGAGGTCGAGCGATAAGTTTAAATTAAAAAGTGAGGGCAGGAGATATTCCAGTTCGATGTCAGATGTGAAGAATCTGAAGACCATCACGCCAACTAGTAGCAAAGGTTCCACCAAGTCATTGAGCCGGATGAGTTCCGTCATTATGAAAGGTAAGTTTTTCTTAGCCTCAATCCTACTTCTTCAGAAGACAGCCAATTTGATGACTAAGTTTATTTGTTTATATTTTCTGTTGTTGTTATTGTTGTTGTTTTTTTTTTTTATTGGGTTGGGTATTTTTCTTCTTTTTTTTTCCTTAAGCCTAAAATTTGAAACTCCTACTGTTCGAAATAAACTCTAATTCTTGCTTTTTTTTCTCACTTGTTTTTCTCTTACTGCTATCTTTCTGATCTGAAAAATTAAAATATCAACTATGTAACTCTGGACTTTGTGGAAGGGTTAATGGTAGAGTTTGGTTAGTTGTTCTGCTACTATTGTTATTTGTTGAAATATGTTTGGTTTGTGATCACAGAGAACAGCTATCCAGATATCATGTGATCACAATATCTGTCATATTATCAAATGATAACTATCAACTGAGTATGTTTAGTTTAGGGATTTAAAAAAACTGGGAAAGTATTACAACCAAGATTTTAGCCAAAGGAGGTAGTAATATATATTCATATATATTTATATATTCATATATATAAATATATATATATATATATATAATAGTGTAGGCTAATCATAGATTGATTTAACTGATTATTTTTTTAAAACAGGCAGACATGCTTAAACATTTGGCTTCACCACATTGCAAGCAGGTTAAAATCATCTTAAAATTTCAATTTCACATAAATTAATAAAAATAGAAAGTTTTTTTATAAAATGATAAAGAGTCAAAAAGAATTCAATAAATAATGTTTTATTTAAACTTTTGTAAATTTCTTAGTTTGCTAAAAATGCACACTTTTATCTTTTTAGTAAAAGAAAAACACTTTGGGCTTTTGAAAGTTATCTAATACATTTTGTGTCAGTGCTGTTTTTCTTCTCTTTCCATTTTCTTTAGGATTCAGATTAGTTATTTTCTACCTATCCAGATACTCCAAAAAAACACTTTTCAGAGTTTATTTTTAATCTTATATGCTCCTTGTCTTGTTACTGTCAACGATCAATAAATCTCCGATCTTCAACCTGTTCACATTGATAATCTTAAATTTCTGATAGATAATACAGTAAGAGGTCAATTGTTACAACCTAACCTCATTTTGATGAGATTTTTTTTCTGAAATGTTTCAACTTTTAACTTTTAGGATTCAAAATTTACATCCTAAATATTTTGACAAAAGTTGTCTCATGATACCATCATTTATCAAAATAAATTGAAAGTCAATATGCTTGTTAACACAGACTTCCCTATGAGTTTTTTTATTGAACAAAGGATATAAACACTGTGTTTTGACTGGAGTCCACTTGAGGTAAAATAGTTTCAATATTTACTAAAGGTTTGATAATGGACTAATCTTAGCAACTCTATTAAAACAAAAGGAAAAATGTAATTGTATTGAGAAATAAATGTCCAGCATAGATACTTTCTTTGCTTAGCATTCATCATTCAAATGAAATGAAGTTTTATAAAAACTCACCGAAAAAGATTCTTTTCACTACTACTTACTAATTATCATTATGTAATAACTTATGAATGAAATCTATGAATGTATACATATGTAAATGTATATCCCCCTACAAGATGCTGAATATGATGCAGTGATGTTTACATTGAAATCTTCTAAAGTAGGTTTCAGTACATCAGTATTCATCAGAAATATCAAAGGATGCCTCCTCAGCATCTCCAGTACAAATATTATGGAATCCTGGAGATCATAAAGCAACATGTTGGGAATGTTCTGGTTTCAAACCAATTGGATAATTCCTATTAATCTAAAATATAATCGTGTCTGAGAAAAATTATCCGATTGATTAGAAAAATTAAACTCTGTACATGCATATATGTATATGTACACACATATATATATATATATATATATATATATATATATATATATATATATATATATATATTATCATCATAAAGCAACTTCAGAAACTTATAAAGATATTCAACTCATAAAGGAAGGAGACCAGCACAGATGACCAAAATTTTCCATCCAGCCTTTCTTTTTCAAAAACTCAACAAGTGGCTCTTTATCAAGGAGCCTGCAAAAAATAACAATGGAGTTTTTATTGTTTCTATTATACTGCAAGTACCTGAAGTACACGTTACATTTCTGTAAATTCCATCATCTGAAATATTTAAGAGGTCATGTTAAGTGAAATATTATAAAGAATTTCCATTTCAAAGGAATAAGCTCCAAAGGAATTCTGTAATCAGCATTTTTCTCTACTGGTTTTAGCTGCAATTCATGCATCATTTCTTGACTGACTTTGGGATGACTTCATTAAGCAGTGAAATTAATTGAGAGGATTCAACTTACTAGATTTCAGAAAAACAATTTCTTAAACTGTCTATGACTCATAGAGAGAGAGAGAGTTGAGAACCAAAAAAATCTTTAAGGAGCTGGTACAAAGAAGAATTGTTAAAGTTTATGTGTGTGGGTCTGTGCATGTCTTCGTGATTCAGTGTATTTTACATGTGCATAGTTTTGTGTGTGATTCAAATCGATGCACTAATTTGGATGCACAAAAATTTTGATCATTCAATAAGATTAAAATTATATCAATATTATATACTTTCTACAATACAGAAAAAAGATCTATGAATAATATCTTTTATTTTTTAGATTTCAATTTCTCACCAAGGCACTCATGCATTTTGTCATATTGTATAATTCTTTATAATAGAGGTATCCAGTTCTTCAAAACTTTTACACTCAGAGGCAAAGAGATCATTAGTCATTTCTGAAACTGGAAAAGGAATTGAAGATTTCCTCATTATCCACTTCTTTTCCTGGACATAGAGCACACTTTTCTGAAGCAGATTTCTAAAAGCTTACAGTTATTTCTCTCCATCAAATTTTCAGCCTTGAAGTTGCTTTACTCAAGTCATTCGATGAGTACATTTCCTGCTTATCAATTGTATAACTCAAATAGGAGAAAATGCTCCCTAAGATGTAAAAAGGCAGCAGTTCTGTGTGTATATAATATGTTTTCAGAATAATTTCAGAAAGAAAAACAACCCAAGTTTCTAACAAAATTTGCTACTGTAAGCACATCAAATAATTCTGACTGGTTACATAGTATTTTCTGGGACAATCTATTTTTTTTGATTAATTCTAATTGACGATATCAGAAAATTCTGCAATAGCTTGGCTATATTCCTTTGAATAAGAATTCTTTTTGTAAGAAAAAAAACATGCACACACAAACTGGTTTTATATAATTGCATTAGTTATATATAATATTAAATAGAAATTTTCTAGTGGAATCTGAAGCCATAATTCTTCTTAGCATTATGAGGTATTATTACTCATTTAAAAGATATTGACTTGAGTACTAATGGTTCTTATCATTTTAACTGTTTAAATTGTTAAAAAAACTGAGCTGCACAATCATTTGGATAATTTTGATTCAATAGTATAAAAAAGAAATAAATAAAAATTGGATAATAGGTCAGTTGATAGAGCATAGAATAGTAAATAACAGCATCTTACAGTAAAAATTGTTTCAATTAAAAGTCTATGGTTAGTTTTGATAAAATCTAGAAGATGTGCCGTACATGATGTAATGTAATACTTAGCACCTACTGTCTAAAATGGTGAAAAATAACTTATGCATTAATCCCTTCGGACCAGTTTCCTTGTTC
The DNA here is from genome assembly GCA_963457665.1 of Thysanoteuthis rhombus. Taxonomy (NCBI): domain Eukaryota; kingdom Metazoa; phylum Mollusca; class Cephalopoda; order Oegopsida; family Thysanoteuthidae; genus Thysanoteuthis; species Thysanoteuthis major. The sequence continues at coordinate 11,179,880 of OY735207.1, read as the reverse complement.
TTGTCAACAAATACAAAAAAATTTATAAAAACAAGCATCCCATGCTCAAAACATAGTATAGAGTGGCATAGCAAAACTGGAAAAAATTATTAAATAAAATTAGAGTAAATATATGTAATGTTCCGAAAATATTCCATGATCAAACAAAATATTATCTGAAATGATTTTCGATAGTTTAAAATCAAATATCTCCAATAATTCAATCTACTTTTAAATAATCAAACAATCCATACTTAACTTTTCTTAAAAATATCATCATTCTGTTAAATTCAATCATTATTTAGCATCATTCATATATTGAGTTATTTTGATTAAATTTTTATATTCAAATTGATGATTCATTTCATCTGCCATATACAATGGAACAAATTTATTATTTGTGGATTGTTTTTAAATTGTAGCTCAAAAGAGTTAATTGATACTCCCCAAAATGATTTTTGTCAAATATACAAGATCTGACCAGAAAGTGTCCAGCCATTTTTAATTTCTCAAGAACTAATGGCCTTGATGTAACTTGGCAAACAATCAGAGGGTACCTTACTGTGCATGCATGAACAGACACTCTCCTATAACATTACTCAGATTGCAGTAAGACACCATTGAGAGAACTTGTGTACTGCATGACCATTACATTCACAATCAATGAACCTATCCATTCTTCACGTCTCATGTAGGGTTTGGGGGATTTAAAGGCAGTTTTGAGAAGTGGAAGGAATGTTAGTATAATTGTGTGAAGTCCAAAAGGATGTACCTTGAAGAGGACTATGGTGCCATTGTTCTAAGTGGGCTATTTTTTCATTAATAATGAATGGCTGGATACTTTCTGAACAGACCTCGTATATATACCTACAGATATAGATAGATAAATAGATACTTGAATACATCTGAAGCATTCTTAATCAAATATTAAAAACTGGGATTAGTGGAATTACTGACTTGTTTTTAACTTATCAACATCCTGTCATTACCAATAGACGTTCTTTTAATGGCATACTTATCTTTCAATATAGTAAAAGAAACTAAGGGGATGGCTGTTCCTTTGATTATAGTTAGTTAATGGGACATTGTCATTGACTCGTCAGTAATTATTGACTCCCTCTAAATTTCTATTATCTTTTTACAACCTGGCAATGCTCATTTTTCAAATTTAACCTAGTATTTTTATTTCATCAATTGTTTATCATCACCTGCTTCTTGATGGTTGATATTTCTAGCTATTTGAGATTTCCTTTCACCAGATGAGGATATGGTGAGCATAGTATACACCACTAAAAATTGAACTTAGTGCCTCACAGCATTTAGCCTAATGCTCTAACCTCTGTGGGAAGTATAGAATAAAAAGGAATCTCGAGTTTTATAAAATTTTGGAGATATCATATTACTATAGTGGTATTTTTTTTAATTCAAGCAAAAGGATACCAAAATAGATCAAATGGACTCTGATATGGGGAAATCCATCTACAAAATATAACCCTTTGGTGCGTGCGGCATAAGTGAAGCTGCTACCCCTGAAGTCTTTGTCTCATTTAAGTGAATTTTCAAATTGAAATGGGGACCTCTACAAATTGAAAAGATGAAAGAAAGAAAGAATTGTTAAATGGAATACTTTTCTGCCTTTTCTTTTTCATTTCCTTTCCTTTTACTTTTCTTTTCCTTTCATTTCTTTCTTCTTCTTCCTCTTCTCCATCATCTTTCTCCTGCTTTTGCTGACTCTCTATATATTATATATTATAATTTGCAACACAAACATTAACAAATAATACCGTTTTTTTGAGTCTGGCTGTGAATTTTCTGTTAACCTCTTTTCGATGCTGATTCTTGATTTGCCACCATATTTCCTCCTTCGTTCTTGTTCAATTGAATGAGTGTAGCTTGCCACACATTATGATTAAGCTGCAAAGAACACATGCCATGTATTTAACTCAATTAAATATTTCTCTATGCTGTCCCTTCCCATCTGTCCATATCCAAGCCATTCTTTCACCCACCCCTGTCCTGGCATGCAGACTGCTCCCACCCCTATCCAAGACTCTTCTCCCTCTCCCTTTCTCACTCCCATTCCTTCCTCTCGGCCAGTCATTCTGTTGGTCAATCCATAAAACATTGACCATCATTTTATCTATTTATTTTTATCTGGTCATCTTCATATTTGCCTTTCTTCACTAAAAAGGACTCACTAGTTCAACCAGCTTGTAATCTTAAAATGTAATGTTCAATGCCGGTGATATCGTTAGCCATTATCATTATTATTAATGCATGTCTACCTGGTTCATCTGTAAAACAAAGCTTGCCTAAACTGAATTTGGATTTGTATTTATTAAAAAACAGTTAAATGTCTACCACATCTATGAAGTATATTTCATGTGTTGTTTCATTATTGTCATCACATTCAAAAATGGACAAGAGCTGTCTTTTCATTTTTAAAATGTTTCAAACTTAATGATATATTTCATGTGATTGATTTAACCTATTTATTTGCCTTGGAACTTACAAATCAATACAAAAATATCTTTGGGCTTTGAAATGTTACATGTCTGTATGCGCTGCTCAATTGTTTTCTTAACTTTGCTTACTATTGCGATAATCGGGTCACTCCTTCCTTATCCAATTGATAGTTTCCAACATTTTTTGTTGCTGGTCTATTTTACTGACCACCAACTTTATGTATATAATCCTATGTTTACTCAATATGTTTTTAAATAAAGGATAGAATCGAGGTGTTATTTTAAGTTTAAAACTACTTGTTCATTTTTCATGAAATTAGATAGGTAGACACATTTGCACATTTAATTCAAGTTCTGTAAACATTCAGAATATAGATTTAAATTACCGAATTCCAGCTGAAGATAGATATACTTTTACTGACTATGACTCATTTTTAAAATTTTAGCATCAGTATTGTATATTAAACAATCTAGACATTGATATCTGCCTGAAATATCTGAAATCCTTGCGACAGAATAATAGAATACTCAAGTCAAATATGAAGTCATATTCTCATATTATATCTTTATATCTCACCAAATTTATTTGAATATATTATTTTTCTGTTTGGCATGGAATACTGCTTGCATGTATTATCCTTCAGTTTTGGAATCATGTACACAAAGAGTAATGATCCATCTCCAACTTCTTCTAAGCAGTTATTCCAACTCATCCCTAACTCTCAAATACTTTTCTTTTCACATGCCTGCGCTTAAAAGGTGTTTTTTTTTGTCTGCCATACTTGTAAAACTATATTCAAACATTCTTGCTCAAAGCAGACATTTTTCATAACGAACAACTATATAGAGCTGATATTTTAAGTTTTTTCATCATTTTATTTCAATACTCCTAGAACCATACCATACATGTTTCTCATGTATGATGGCATGGCTTCATGATTTAATCCTCAATGGCCAGCACAATTGAGTTTCAAGGTGTGGTGTGCATGTAGACAACCCTCTCTTTGAATCATGGCTTTGCATGCCATAGTCCACCGAAGTGGAACAATGGAAGCCAGGTACCTAGGTTCTAGGTTTGTTGGAGTTTTCTTCCCCGGCAGATTCCTGAGCTAGCTATGAAGGTCTGCCACCCCTTTAGGGAGTATTTGGACAGTATGGCTGGAATGGGTAATCGAAGTTCAGATGCTGGACATACTCTATCAATTGAATTGTTCTTTTAATTTTCATCATTCATTGGACTGATATGCTGACAATTCTGGGAGTGCAACGTATTTGAAAAATTCCAAAAAATAGAAATAAAAATTATATAGAAAAACCTTAAAAAAATAAAATAGAAACTAATCTGAAAATGTCTTGCAGGGGTATGCAATCAGACCTCGCATTGCCACTGCTATTGTCAGCTTGCTGTATAACATTTCAAAAATACTTACAAAACATTATAGATATAAAGTTCTCAACTTCTCAATCACAAGCAGCGGGTAAAAGTCAACTTTAAGTTTCTTTAAAGAAAAGTTTTTTGTAACATTAGTCTGATTAGGTCTTCCATTATAGTGATTTCTTCTTGGCAACACTCCAAATCTTCAAAAACTAGCATAAGTTATTGACAATGACCACCTAAATTCTCAAGGAAATAAATTAAGACTATCTCTTAATAAGTCATATAAGAAAAAATAACCTAAGAAAAAATAGATTTTGAAAACACCTTAACTGATTTCTTTAGTGAAAGTTTCTTGCAGCTTTGAAATTGCATCATATACTTTCATAATATATGAGTTTAGCTTTTGAAGAATTGAATTTTTGCCCAGATGTAAAATCCATTTACATTTCATATACAGTTCAGTGAACCAGCTAGCTATTTTATACAAATACGTACATTAATTTATTTAGAAAATCATGTATATATATGTACTGTGAGCTCAAAAAGTATCTAATAAACAGCAAAAAGTTCATTTGAACATCCTCATACAGTTCCCAAATTGACTGAATTGGGACCGAAAAATTAAAACATCAAAAAATATTGAAACAAGATTGAAAATTCAAAAGTTATGTACAAAAACCCAGAATCTCTGGTCTAAATTTTGTCAATTTGGAAGTATTACAAAAATATTAAAATGAACTTTAAAAAATATATTGGATATTTTTTGCACTAATGGTATATATATATATATATATATATATACATATATATATAAATATATATATATACACATATATATATATATATATATATATATATATATATATATATATATATATATATATATATATATATATATATATATACACTGACGTAGAATTAAATTGGAACTGAAGGACAATGCCTATTTTGACCTGGGTACTGAATGTGCATACTGGAGGTAGTCAATATTCTGATAAATTTCCAATGTTTTTCAGCCAATTTGTGACGTAGTAACTTTCATACCAGTTCAATGTCTGTAATTGAGCTTTAGACTGCAACACATGCTGTGATAAGGTTCAGTGTGGTAAAAGAGTCCAGTACAAGCAGGTGACATGCCATGGAGATGCACGCATGCTCTTTTCGTTCAATTAGAGAGGTTTGAGAGGGGTCAAATTGTGGACCTTTGAGGGAGTGGATGGTCTTAGACCTGTAAACCAGGTTCAGGATGGCTATTTAGTACAGATGCTTGCCAAGATTGACACATTGTTGGGTAGCAATGGCAGACTTCATAGGTGCACAGCATAGATCATATCAAATGTAGCCCAGGAGTGTCAACATGAACTGTCAGGAATCGTTTACTTGCACCAGAGCGATGAACTATCTTTCTTCTTGCCAGACTTCCACTTAGACTTCCACTTAGGCCACAACACCATTGTGCACGTCTCCAGGGATGTCACAAGAGGGTCACTTGGGAGATCGAAGGCGCTTACTAATGTTCAATGATGAGAACCGATTCTGCCTTCATGTTAGTAATGGCCATTTGCATGTGCATCATAGACATCTTCCAGAGTGTATTTTCCCCAACACTTGGCTTTATGGTGTGGGGTGTCATAAGTTACAACTCTCATTCACCTTTGGTGTTTGTGGAGGGAACATTGACAAGTGTCAGGTACATCTAGAACATTATTCAACCTGCCATTCCTGCAACTGGTGATATGCTGTTCCAGCAGGATAATGTCTGTACTACTCAACATGCTTTGCAAGGTGTTCAACCACTTGCTAGACCTGTCCACCATTGAACATGTATGGGACATGACAGGTTCAGTTAGTCCACCTACAACTTTTTCTGGATTGCATCAAAAGATGCTAGAGGAATGGAATAATGTATCACTGGATATTATTCACCATCTGCATGATTGTATGCATGCAAGCGTACAGGCCTGTGTTAATGCCTGAGGAGGATATACAGTGTATTAATTTAGGGTCTGGGAACTGTTAATATACTCTTTATTTTTGAATCTGTACATATTGTACGTATTGACCTGTATATGTGATCATTCACTGTTATCCAGCTATATTACCTGTACATTTAACCTTGAATAAATTGAAACATATTCAGGGTGTGGCAATTTTATTTTTTATATAAATGTATATATATATATATATATATATATATATATATATATATATATATAGCACTTGTCATAAGTAATCAAACAGACATTTGGCTTTTAATCACTTGGTTCTGAGAGTTAGGAACATTATGCAAGAAGAACTATCTATATGACAAGTTATATATTTAGTTATGTTTTGTTGTTTTGAATGCTAAATTTCTGGAAAATGCTTCTTCTAATAGAAGTAAATTGTTGAATGAAAAGAATCCTACCCTTCTATAATCTTGTTTAGAATCGATCAAGGAGATTTAGAAAGGCGAACTCACATTACTATTTGGAGGAGTTGCCAATTTTTTGTATAAACAAACTATCTTTATATAGAAAGTACTGTTCATGATAATTTGAACAAGCATAGAATCTGTTTCTTTATTGCCTATATATATCAAACATTCATTTTTGTTATGTATAGCATTTATAGACTTTTCTTGACAGGGTACTTCAATAATGCTCAAGTCAGATACGCCAAACTATTGGCATTTAATTGTTATGCAATTCATTTCTGCAACTGTCTAGAGTAGATCTAATTATCATTATGATATTTAGTTTTGATCAAAAGTATCCAATCTATAACATTTTATACATGTTGGATAGATACTATTAGGTTTTTTATGCATTAAATGTCATTTTTTGAATGATTAGATGATGGATGAAATAAGCAACAACAAAAAGGTAAATATTTGATCAAAATATGTCCCATTTGAAGCAATGACCTTTTTCCAGTGATCCTCTAATGATAATACACCATCTCTATAAAATTCTTCAGATTTAGTGCTCCCGAATTCAGTAAAAACATTCCCTATTATTGAACCTTTTATTATGGATATAAAGTCCAAAATGCTTGAAAAGATGATTATCAATAGGAGAAAAGTCAGGTGAATACAGAGGATAGTGCAAGATTTCATATCCAACAGCTGAAAAGTGTAAGGTTATAGAGCATTTCATTTAGCTCAAGTTGGACCCATTTCAACTTTTCTTATTTTCTTGAAATGACATGATATGGTCACTGTTGAAGTTCTTAAGTCTCCAAAAAGTGCTTGAACTGTTGTTAATGGGTTAGTGGTCACTGCTGTCAATAATTCTTCACCATAAAGGATATGTTTAGGCCCCCCTCAAGATTTATTATTGATATCCATGTTTTCAAGCCTAAACCTATTGAACCAATGTTGAACAGTTTGCATTGTGGTAGTAATCACTCCAAATGCTTTGTGGATGTTTTCAGCTGCTACAGCGGCATTATGTCCAAATTTGAGATTGAATGAAAAAATTAGTCCAAGATTTTGGATAGACACCATTGCTGTTAAGGGCTCAAAAACCTGCAATGATAACGAATTATATCTCTACTTATACTAAATCTGTAAAATATGTAATTACATTAGTGAAGCTTTCATTTTAACATTATTCTCTTCGATGTAAAAAAACAACATTTCATGTTTTACAACCTAAAAGTTTCCATCTTTGCTCACATTCTGTCTCTGTATTTCTCTCTGTCTCTCTTTCCATATTTCTTCATCTTAGCCTAAGTGACCCTTCTTTTCTTTCTTCTTTTTGCCTCTGTGTCTGTGCCTGTAATGTCTTTTGTCTTTTGCTTGTGAAAGAAAATACTCTAGGTGAAATGAAGAGATGTGTCAAGTTAAGGAGTGGACTGGTGTTTTGCTAGATGCTCATGGAGAAGAGGAAAAAGAAGAGTAAATGTTTATGTTATTAATAATCACCAGAAATTGTGGACAATCAAGCTAATTAAAAAGGAGATGCTGAAATATTAACTTTGTTCAAGGTTTGACTTATTTTGATCATTTTTTACATTTGTAGAGGTTTGAATAAAGAAAAAAAGGGTTATATTTTTTTAAATGTTATATTACTTTGGTTGCTTTGTCAATTTACTCTTGGAAAAAGGCTTTCTATATGGGTTGCTTGATGATATTGAATTTATTTTTAAATTTCGGGTCAATCATCCATCTTGATTTAGAAACTAGAAAATTGAGATTCTAATCATATTTAGGGATTGTAAGTTAATAATCAAAAGTATTAATCTAAGTCGGTAATATAAATTACTTACAGATCAGTAAAACCGTTTATGTTTGTCAAAATTCTATCCAAATTATGTGTTCATCCCTTAATATTTTCAATGTTTGCCTTAAATTTAACAAAATTTCTAGAAGACCTAATCAGATCAGATTGGCTAGCATGAATCATTTTAGATGGTATACATTTACAAACAGTTTATAGCTTGATTGGCTCTACTTGAAGCCTAAAAAATCCCACAATCAATCCAGTCTTATTTCAAAATATCAATTATAACAAGTAAAAGGAATATTTTTCATTTATTAGTTTGTTGGATTTAAATTGTTTTTTTTTTTTTTGTTTTCCTTAGAACTGTACCTAATATTTGTGACCTTCAAATCATTTTCAGGTATCGTATCCTTACCATCCAATGTAATCGATGCTGCTTTTCATTCAATTTCAACACTATTGATGGTGAGACTGATGCAGTGATTACTTGATTAGTATTTGGTTTGCTTGAATTTTAAACAGTTTGGATTTGGAGATTCGTTTATTTCAATAAGAATTTTTTTAAATCTATTGAAAAATTTTACTATCTTCCGTTTTAGAAGTATTTTGAATCAATAACTATATAGAAATATTCTGAATTATTTCAAAAATTAATTAATTTTTGTGCAAGACATTTTTAAAATATCTGCATTATCCTTCCAAGAGAAACTTTATCTATATGCAAAAAATGGGGACAATATTCTGCTGCATTAATCAAAAATATATGTGTACATCTGTATGCGATAACAGCAAAGCTACCAATTAGAGTTTATAAACCACATTTGTTGAAAAAATTACATTTTTATTGTTTATTTTAAAAACTCTTCTTGGAGACAAAGAGAGTAAAAATTTATATACCAGTCCCAAGTGGTTAAGGAATAAAAAAATGGTTGAGTCAGTGTTTTGCCAAGAAAAATTTTACCCAGCCATTTTCCAACTAAAGGAAATTAGAGAAAAATTGCTTTGGAGAGTTTATGATATATATAGTGTATACTTACATTTATTTAAAGGATATTTGAGAAGAAACAAAATATCATGTCAGTCATAAATCATTCTGATATATCTAAGTCTATTGGGCCTGAAATGAAAACTTGCCAGTTATTTTATTTCAGTACAACATTTTATCTACAATTTATCTACTGTCAGTTTATGCATTGCCAAATTTGGGCAAATTAAAAAACAAGATCGGCTACATTTATTACATTATACTTTTGTTCTGATGTATTCTATTTGCTAAACATGGGTGTTTTGTTAGATGCTAATGGAGAAGTGGAAAAAGAGTAAATGTTTATGTTATTAATGAGTACCAGAAATTGTAGACACTCAGGATAATCAAAAAGGAGATGCTGAAATGAAACATTTGATGATTTCTAATATCCCAATATACATTTTGTTTGTAGTAGCAATTAAGGCATAAAAATTCAAACAAGACATACAGTTGTTTGTTAATTTTCAAGTTTGGTTTATTTGCCTTAATCTCATTTCTTTTGTTCCCATTGTTTTAGTCTGGGTTTTAAAAAAACGGACTGGAGTGACACAAAATATCTACTTATTACAAATTAAAAGTCTTTTTTCTGTCATGTCTGTCTGGCTAAAAATTAAGAATCGACACAAAAAAATTTGAAAACTCCTGCAGAACAGTGAAGTTCCAGATTACAATTGCATTAGTTTTTATTTTCATTTCATTGTAGTAGGTTAATAAAAGTCAACAAAACCTTTTGTAGTTAAAAAGGAAAAAGGAAAATAAGTCATAAAAGTACATTACCAAATATCTAAAGTCTTTTAATCTACTATATTGGTAAGTTACATGGAAAGAAGCTTGTACATTCAATAGTCCCACTTATTGCAATCTGTTAAAAGAAAGTTGCCTGTGCTAATTATAGATGTTAATATAACTGTTATCAAAAACACAAAGAAGCACTAAATATTTGGTACCTGTAATAGTCACTGGAACATTTAGACTCTGTTGTTGGCCACGTGTTCAAATCTCTTCATTTGATTTCCAAATTATTTATAATTATTATATATAGTCCTGAGATTGAATTTGACATGATAATGATTCTTTTTCATACATCTTACAAAAGCCAGTCTCCTCCTCTTCTGTTTCTACTTCTGTTCTCTCTTTTTGCTTTCTCTCTCTCTCTATTTCCTACTCTCATATCTTTTTCCTCACCCTATTCCTCTCTTCCTAATCTCAACCTATCATCCTTATCCATATCTTTTATTCCTACTGGCAATGTGGCATTAATGTCTGATAGATTATTACTACAATGAACATTGGTAAATAATGTAAAAATTCACAGACAGGTGTGATTTCCATTACTTTCCCAGTTATAAACCTAACATTTATCATAATGTTCATTTACTATCTGCATGCATTATACTGTTTCAAAAAGTGATAATGTCTTTCAAAAGACATACTTCCAAATCTGAAGAAATAAGAAAATTTCTAATATTTTTTAAATTTTTTAGTTGACTGTTTGATGGAATTATTTACCAATTTTACATAATTGATATTTCTCTATTTCTTTTCTAATTGTCTCTTTAAATTCTTTTTCTACTTTTTTCTTTAAAAGATATCATATTTTTCTAATTCTATTAATTCTTATGATAAATACTCCAACCTGCTGAATGACTTTTAGCCAGCAGTATAATTAAGAGCTATTAACTGTAGTAGCCAGTAGAAATTTCTCTCTTTTGAAAACAAGTCACTCTTTATATCTATTTGCATGTCTAACTGTTGTCCATTCTCATTTTAGCAGGCTGTACACTGCGTGATCGTGGGTTCAAGTCCCAGTAGAGGAACATGCCACATCTTTTGGGTGCACTCTCTGCAGTTACTCACTGTACCCAGTAGTTGTAGTTTGCACCCGATATCCCCCTTTCCCACTCTCCCCAACCCCTTCATCGGACGTCTCCATCATTACTTCACTGAACCATCCACACCAAGATAAGATACAATTGTTCATACTATTCAGTTGGTCAAACTATCTGAATCTTATGTTGCCCCATGTTGCTTTTTTGTTGAGGAGTTGGTAGCTCTAAAATAAGTATATAGGTAAATATAGGTATGCCATGCATATTTCTTTTCCTTTTTTTTCAAGTTTTAAAAATCTTGTTGTAAAAGTACTTCATTTTATATTCATTTGTTTTTCTGAAATCTAATTATTGTTGTTTTCTTGAAAAATAGTCAAGAATTTCAAGAGGGTTTTCAGATACCTTCAAAATCTCCATTTGTAAAATACTACCATACAAGCTATCTCTTATGCTTTTGGCAATCAAGCATTAACTTGTATTAACTATGCTTAAATGATAAATAAAAAATCTTTTTTCCCAAGTTTCTATGGTAATCTCCTTAGTAAGCCTAAAAGTAAAAGGAAGGATGGCCTTAGCTAGTTGTACAAACAAATTTTTAAAAATTCAAGACAATTATTAATATCTAAATCCAGGCCTAACAAAGAAAAGGAAGGAAAACACCTGAACCCTACATTATAGACACTGTAAAGTACACCTGAAGATGGCCATAGAATGGATTAACCAAAATCTTGAAGTTCAATCATCCAAAAAACTTTTTTGAATTATCACTACTGCTAATACTAACAGTGTTTATAAAAATCAAAATAATAACATCAGAAAATATGGTGTCAAACAATTGTTAGAAGAAAGGGTAAATTTAAGGATTAGACCTGATTTTTTACTAGCCGTAGGACTCTCATAGCTCAAGCAGTAGAGCAGCTGGTATGGAAAGCCAGGCTTTGCAAGGCAAAAATGATGCAGGTTCAAGTCTCACTGAGAGCTTATTCTTTATTTCCAATCAGCACTGTTTACTCACAGCTGTGGGCTGATAGTATGAGTAGTTGCAATATAATGCAACTAAAATCAAGATCAAAGAAATTCTAGTCAACAATTAATAATTACTTTAGCTAAAAAAAATGTTCTCAAATGAACTGCTTATTTGTATTATATAATTGTTCAATTTTAAAGGAGACCTGGCGGGTTCTTAAACTAATATACATGCTTAAAAGGCACAGAAAAAAAGATGAGAGCTAAAACTCAATGATCATATTTTGTCAACTTATTGTCTAATGATTTGATGATTTGTTAAATTATAATTTCTCCTTGGAATCTGTATACTAATCACATAACTATCTCTAATATTTTTAGAACATTTTTAATGAGAATTTATTCTAGGTTTCTCTGATTTCTTATCTCTGAATATCTATTAGATCTCCAATACATATTCATAGATTCCTTTGCATGGCTGAAGAACTGGGACTTTATTGACAGATAATAAAATTCAGTTGACCAACGAAGAGAAAATTAGTTCACAATGTTACCAGACAGAATGCTTTACATATCTAAATAAATTTCAATGTTAATATGCCATCAAATACTGTAATTTCTTGGCACTACATTTTGTACCTAAGTATAATGACACGCTTTCTCTCTTTTGCAATCTGTTATCACTTGAATAGCTGGAGAAAATACTTACTTCAAAAAGAAAATTAACTCATTTATTATTAGTTGAGTGAGTAGAAAAATTTAATGGCAACTTTGCTTATCAATGAGGAAGGGAAGATGAAATATCATGAACAAATGATGACTACTATTCATACCTGTTGTCAAGGAGAAGAAGTGAAATGAAGATCTAATGATATTCAGTCCAATGCTCTATTAAGAATAACTTAGATTGAGGAGATAATAAGGTTTATATCATATCAGTCTGTACCATTAGTTAACTGACTGAATTATGATACTGAATGAAATCCAGCGGTTTCTGAACCAACATTCAAGTCAAGCAATTGATTCTACAGTAATGTTGACTCAATTGTGAAAAATCTGATCCTGAACCACCAAAAGGTTACAGAGAAACAAATAGATCTGCATGATATCTTATTCTCTCTACATATTGTCTCTGACAGCCAAAAAATTTGCATTAATAAAGATCATTTTATCGTTAATATTACCATCCCACAGAGAGCAGAACTGTTGTTTTTTTCAATTGCAAGTCTTTTGAAAAGTATTCATTGATTAACAGTGTAGATATGAGTTTTCCTCTGGCCAAAATAATAGAAGAAAATATTAAAAATACTGTACAGTTAAAACTCAAATGAAATAATTTGCATTAGCCTTTTACGTTTGACTATCTATACAGAACTAATTCCATGGTTTTTATTTTTAAGCAAATGGTCAGCTTCCAACAGTTTTATATTCACATTCAATGTTCCTTTCTTATCCTACTAAATCTTGATTGATTGATTCAGTCATACTATGTGCTTCATTTTCCTACTTATATCCACAAAAAAAAGTCATCTTATTCTGTTAACAATATGAAAAACATAGGTTCTTTTTATAACATGATAACTACCCTCTAGACACGGATCTTACTCTACATGAAACAACTCAGTAATAAAAGCAATATGCCCTTGTCCATTCACTCCTTCAATCTTACTCAACCAAAAATATCATCATCACCATCATCATGGATTCTGTTTTGTTTTGTTTTCTGTCTGCATCATTTTCACCATTGATGTCATTGTCATCATCATCATCATCATCATCATCATCAAGGTGTTAAGTAATTATGCATAAATCAAAATATATAAGAAATAAATTTGAATTGAAAAATGAAATGGAATAATAGAAACAAATTTGTTTCTTTTTTAAAATACAAATTGTTCTTGATTTGTTTTTGTTCTTTAACCAAAATATACTTTCTTCCTTGTCTTGTTTTCAAGAGTGAAATGTTAGTTTTTGTCCTTAGTCATTTAGTGATCTTTCATGCTTCTTACAGTGGGTCTCATTAACACCACCAAAACCACCACCACCACCACCACTACACTACAGATTTTCAAGCTGGTTGTGGAAATCAACTGTATTCGTACCATTGCATTATTCTTCATTGTTTCTATTGATATATCTATATACATATATCAATAGAATATATTTCTATATATATATATAACATTCTTCAATTTCTGGTACATGATCCTGTTCTAACAGAGACCATCACCAGTCTGTATTTATTGAATTTCTCTGTGAATGCTATGTAATTGTATGACTTTATGACCTAGTAAATGCGGGCTGATGATAATGATGGAATCTATCACAAAATGATCAGCTACTAAAAACTGAGGAATGGTTTTTAAAATATTTATTAACTTTGTGATGAAGTAATTGATTATATGATACAAACGTATGTCGGTGAATGTTTGCGTGTATGTTCGTGAGAATGTATACGTATGTGTGTGTATATATATATATGTATGTGTATATATATATATATATATATATGTTTTGTTTTTTTTTTTAAATAAAAAATGTGAGGAAAAGAGAAAAAGTGAATGAGAGGAAGAAAAAGATAGTATGTGAGGCATGATTTTTATATGATCCGTACTGTATTAACTGATTGGCTCAAACTTGAAATCCAAACTTCCCCCTTTCCCTGTTGCTTCTTAGCTTATCCCACCCAAAATGGCTTCTCACTGCCTGCATGTTCTAGAACAAAATGCTATTCTTTTTTCATTTTTTTACTGCCTTCTTACCTTTTGCATGACTCACATTTTTAAAAACTGGTTGGCTGCTTAAATTTTGCTACTGTGATTCCATTTTTTACAGTTTTTTGTATCATCTAAAATTTTTGCATGTCATTGTTCTATTTTCAAATCTATTTTTGGCAGCCATCTTGTATACTATCAGAAATGTGGAAACCATTTATCAACCGTAGATAGATAAATGAAAAAAATGAAAAATAAAAATTTCAAAAATAATCATTTTCTGGAAATGTAGTTTGATATTATTTTTTTTCTTCGATTAATGATTACTATTATTTCAATTACATTTTGAGATGCAGTTTTATCACTACAATGATTATATGTATGATACATCTTGTTTATGTCTATTGATTTGCTTAATTTTTCCACTTCCTACAATAAATGCCTCATTTTTTTATTTCCAAATTGTACATAAATTTGATGATTTACTGAATTATGTGTTTTTAATTCTATTTTTGTATATCAATATACTTTATTCTTTTTTATAGCCATTATTGAAAATTTCTCAATTCTCACAAAAATTTTGTTCTGTGAAAATGTGATCATCTTGAGCTTTATTGGAAACTCCATAACTCTGTCGTTATGGTTAAGTTGCACATTTTCATACAGATTTGATTGATTTTCATCTGCCTATTTGCAAAGAAAAGGGAAAATAACATGAAACAGGCTTCTGTATTTTATAAACTTACTTGATTTACTCAATAATTTCAACCAAACCAAAAATTACCTCAAATTATTTCACTTTCAAAAATTTTTTCTTTCCATCTATTATATAATCAACCTTTAGGAGTTTAATCAATTTTCCAGAAACCAGTTAAAATTTGTTTTTTGACTTTGTCAAAAGAATGAATAATCTGTAGGCGTTTACCTCATTTGATTAATCTCCAGTAATTCAATTTTGAAATGAAATGTCAGTTAACTAATTTGATCTTATTTATAGCTCATGTTCTACCAAATCCAATGAGATTTCCAATGAAAAAATTGCTTAATTGTTCAAATAAAATCTGTCTACTGGAATAAAGACTTGTTTTAATTGTTAATGAAAGTTTTAATACTTGAGATATTTATAAAATGTTATTTTACTGTGTTTACTGCAAACTTGAATTAAGTGTTTTTATCATGATAATTTGTAGAGGCATGTGACTTCAGGGGAAAAGTTGAATTAACAACCCAAGTTTTAGAAACCTTATGTGATTTGAGCCATAATTTTAGATGTTGCCAATAAAAATAAAGAAATAACTCTTTTCTTAAAGTTTTCTTACAAACCTTGGCTCCCTAAAGATCAATTCTTTCATTTACAGCTATTAAAAGCTAATTTAAAGACTTAGTTTTATGATACTGATCTGCTACTAAGTAGACTTCTTTATGAATTATTTGATTCGGTTTCCCTCTTGTGTCAATTGACTGTTATTAAAAGTTATTAGTCTTTGAGAATTTCTTATCAATTAATATCAAATTTTCATTTGTAGTTACCTTATCTATTAAACTGATACATCATATTCCTTGTACTATTATTTACTTCTTAAATCATTTTAGCTTAAGAAAATAATCCCACAAAGCATTTGATATTTGAGAGTCACTGAGGAATGATGATATCATTATAGCTGATAGACTAACTTGTGTAAAGAAACTGCTCTGATTATAAATAGTGATTATAGAAATTCATTCATTTATTTTCAATACTTGTAGCTGAGTCTAATTATTCAATGAACAGAATAACCTCCCTTTCAAACAAATTACTAAATATTTTTCAAATAACTTCATCACAAAATTTGCCCGAGTTCTTATTTGGGTAGAGGGCTTTTATTTGTCATGTTAATATACCTTTGAATTTTGTAAAACCTATGTTTCTTCACTTAATGATTTGTTGTTTTGAATTTTTAAAAATTGTAACTCATCATGTATTTTTTACTGATCATTTTTTTTCTTTTACATCACAGTCCAACAAAATTCCGAAGAAACTAAAATTGACTTACGGAATAATGACAAACAATCTAAAGTAAGTGAACTTAAGTATCTGTCTTCTATGTTCAAGATATATGATATTGAGCAGAAGTGTAGCTCATTTTTTTGATGTTTTTAGAAGGAGGTTTCTCCAGGTACAATCCTTCCAGAACTTCATCATTTACTATTTGTTATTACATCTTAATCTAGATGGAGGGTTGGAAATTGGGTTTCTGCTGGGAAATAGATTGTGGCAATATCATATTTAGATAGATTAGCTTTTTTACTAATTAACATTATTGAAATTCTAATACACCAATAGTATATTTTTTTTGTTAGCTTGATTATCAGAGCATTGACAACTACAAAACTACAATGCTTTTCTTTACTCACACACACGTGTGTTCATGTGTGTATGCATATAATTAGACTTTTTGTCAACTGCAAAAAAAATGAATGGAAATGAAACATATTTAAATTAATAACTGCAATAATTATTTTCTCTCCATCTTTAATGTCAAAGAATTGTATAAGACATCTGAGTGTATTCCTATTGAAACTGTCAGGTGAGAGAAAATTCATTAAGGACAAATACAATTTATTTCATGTGACCCTTCCCATTCATATTCAAAATCAATAGACATGGTTTTCTTCATATTTTTCATGGCAGATCTAATTGTAGTTAAATTCTGGAAATTCACTGTATTCTTTAAAATGGAAAAATAGTAGAACAGCCAGCTCAAGTTGATGGTTACCATTTTTATTATCAATGTGCTATTTGATTCTATCTTAAATCAAACTGACCATTTATTTTTTCGTTATATCCTGATTACACATTTCATTGATCAATAAAATATGAGAAGCTAAATCTGTCTTAGAGAGTAGCAAACTCAGAATGCTCTGAAGTTTTATACTCAAACAAATGCATTTATGTTTTAACATTTGATTACAGATTATGCCTATTCACATAGAGTACAGTTGGAAAGAATTCAGGTTTATCTTAGATATGATTCCAGTGATCAAATGACACTAGCAAATTGAAATAAAATCCTACTGATGCTGATCCTTCTCTTTTATTTGATTCTTTGCATTTTTGTTTGGCTTCTTTAAGTTATTTATCATGTTTTTTGTTTTTGTTTGTAGGACGGAATGATTCTGGAAAATAATTGCAACAATGACAGTTTGGCAAGTCTCGGTTCACTAGGGAGCATCCCAGACATAATGGATGGCTCCAGTGTAGAAGATGATATTTCTTCATGCCAGCAAAAAGACATCCAACCATGTTTACCACTTTTCATCTCCTCGAGGTAAAGATAGATTTATTGTTATCTTCTGACAAATCTGAAAATACATTCTGTTGATTTTGTTTTATTTTTGCGTCTAACTTTTATTAAACTAAGCCTGGACTAATTATATAAATATCTGAGTATATTCAATGGGATGTAAACACAAACAGAACAATTTTACATCATAACCTTATGAACTTTAGAAATATACAATATTTTTACTTCTGTGCATGTGAGAGAGAGAGAAAAACCTGAGTGATACAAGAAGCAACATGAAGCAAATAATGTAATTTTAAAAAGCTTTTACACTGAGATTTCTGGTGATTAATTAAAGAATTTAGGGTTAGGGTTATTCATTGATTAGAGCAATTGTTACTGGTAATAAATGATAATCTTCGCTTCATTTCTCATTACTTTGTATTGCTTTTTGTATTTCACCATGACCTGAAACTAAGGAAGTTTATAGAGTTTTTACCTTTTTTATATTCCAAATATTGACTGACACTATTCGATTGGTTTATCTATTGGGCCATTTGAACCATTCAAATTATTATTTTCATCTAATTACTAATCAACCTATTATTATATTATGATTTCTAAGTGATGGTAAAAATCAGTTACGATTTATTATATCAATTATTTAGAACTAACTCTTGTTTATTTTGAGAGACCATTCAGGTTTGGACAAAATGCAATATGAGCTATTTTTCATGTAAAAGAAATCTGGAAATTTTCATGCATATTGATAGATATATGTATCCTTGTGTACAAATTCAACTTACTGCTAAAATTAGATTGAATATAAAATACATTTTGAAACAAGCTCTTGAAAATAACCTAATCATAAAAGAAGACCCAGGTACACATACTCCAGATAATGTTCATTTACATTAAAGATTGTGCATTCCTAGCATGAGTTTTGCTCATTACTATACATTAGAGCAATTCTTCAATAATGAAAACGATGTCTTCCAGTTACCTTAACTACAAACCTTGCAGAACTAGTTGATACAATTCACTGCATAAAAAAGACATAAATAGCAATATAATAACAAAATAAAAATCACATACTCTATTCTGCAAGCATATCTACTGCTTGTGTATATCTATATATCTATACATAGTTGATGATGGGTTTCAAGGCAGTTAGAGCAGTGGATACTGGGTAAGTTTGGGGTATGTTTTAGAAGAAATCACTTTTTATGCAAGCAAATATAATGTATATGCACTAAATACAATTTGGTCAAGTAAAAAAACATGTTTATTGGAATATGATAACAAAAATAAAGCTATCAGTCCAATGTAACTTACGATTCACTGTAGAAAATAACATTTATTCTGTTTTCTATCTTTTATTTAGATTTAAATGTCTTCGAGAATTTGATGACACCACTCATGGCAAGAAATGGAATAATTTTCGACGCCAGCTGATGATGGTGTGTGAGAACAAATATTTTGAGACAGGCGTTTTGGTGATGATTTTTGCGAGCAGTATTTTGTTGGTATGCAAATTTTATAAAATCTTTCTGAAAAGAAATTTTGTACTTGGGGATTGAGACCTCCTTGGCAACAACATTAAGAAACAAATTAGTTATAAAATATGTAATTTTACAACACCATACATTATCCAAAAATATTTGAATATCTTTATACTTGAATAAGTATTAGATCAATTTATATGATCAACGTAGAAATGCACTAAAATGATATACGCTCATTTACTAACAAGATTAACCTACAGTATTCCTGATTGAAAAAAAAAAAAAAATCTGGGTCACCAATTAGTGTGGTTTATTCTAATGCTGGGTAGTCAACAATTGGTTGTAATGAATGAGTTACCTGACTTTTTAGAATAAATCTTTACAACAAATATCAGACAGGAAATTGTTTATTAATGACTTACTGAATAAAAAGAGTTGTTGAAGGTTGGAAGATGATTCAATATTATAACATAAAAAAGATTATGTGAGTAGCATTTAATATCCAGTGATAAGAAGAATAAGTTTATAAGCATTGGGGTTTTGTTTCAAGAAGAAAATGTTCAGCATGTCAAAATGAAGTAGTGTAGCAAAAAATAAGATTAGTAAATATGTTTATAATGTAAGATATATTTTAACCGCAGAAGAGTTTATAATATAATATTCATAGTTCCATGTTTTTTTTTAGGAAATAGTTTGAAATCAAGTATTTTTTCAGTTCTTGTATACAGGCAAAATTGTATATTGAATAGAAGTTGTGTGATGAGTAATGACATGTTTCTAGTCAAAGTGAAGACAGGAGATTCATAGGTCTGTCTCATTTGTTGTCTTAAACTATTACTGACATGCTGCTAAGAATTTTTTGCGGGAACTAAAAAGTTAAGGAGATGTAGTGTATGCATATTATCGATTAGTTGTTTGTACAATTTAATGTTGTTTCCTTTCTTGTTCTCCACAATACCATTAATAGGAACAACTAATACATTTGGCATATTTTTGTATTCATCTTAGATATTGATAAGAGTGTTACAATCTAGTTCTGCTTCTAACATTGATAGAATGTATAAACTGGTAGTTGGGACAGAAATTAACAAAGTGATAAGAATACTAAATTTAAGATCATAAAATCTAAAGTTCAATTCTCAGTTCTTTGTTGATAACACTAACTTGTAAAAGTAAACTTCCAATTTGAGTTTTGAAAATAGAAAGTAGAGTGATCAATATAAATACTGTGAGTTCAAAATATTTTTAAAAAAAGAATATCGTTTTATAAATTGCAACACAAAATTTTTGTTTTGTATTGACCTTCAGAACATTTTTTCTATTTCAGGCATTTGAGGATATTTATTTGAACGAGAAGCCTCGATTGAAGTTAGCAATTTTTTATCTGGATATTACCTTCTGTTTGTTGTTTTTTCTTGAAATGGTTTTGAAACTTGTAGCTCTTGGATTTGTACATTATTACACCCACTTTTGGACAATCCTGGACTTTACTATTGTAATTGTAAGTATTGGTTTTTATATCTTTAATCTTAACTCATAATAAAGCAGCCAATCAGGCTTATTGAGAAAGTCATCAACCCTTTTATCAACTCAATACATGTGTATATACAAGATCTGTTTGAAAAGTATCCAGTGATTTTGAATATTTTGAGAACTGGTAGCGCAACCTTGATGTAATTTATCAACAATCAGAGGGGACTTTACTACACATACATGAACAGACAATTTCTCATTGGCTTACTCAGTTGGTAGTGAAACGTCATTGAGTGAGCTTGTGTACTAGGTGACTGTGACATTGACAATGACCAAGCTTGCCCATTTTTCACATCTTGTGCTGGATTTTTTTGGCAAAATATTGCATCCTCCAGGTCCTTCAGCCCCCTACTCTACTTTACTGTTCAGATTTGCTTCCCTGCAACTTTTCATAAGGAAATGTCTGACGAGATTGAATAGAATGCAACAAGACAGTGAAAGTGGATTTTACAGACTATTGTTGTGAGAAATGTGTGAGTTCCCAATGGGAATACTTTGAAGGGGGACTCAACATTAAACATTTCTTCCATTCACTTGACCACTTTATTTTAGTTATGAACATCTAGCAATTCTGGGACATATCATTCATTGTTATGTCATAACAGCCTATCTCATTTTGATTCAACCTTTTAATTGATTTTTTGTAGCTATGTTAATATATTTCATATAGACCAATCTATTATAACTTTTAGGTTATATCAGAAATTGGATGAAATAGAGATACATACAACCTTATACAATGGAACATACTGATTTGCATACATAGTTAGATGCTACTCAGAATTATATTTTTAAGATAAGATAGAAACCCCTTTAATATTGGATTAGTGACTCCCTCAATTTTTCATCTTTATAATATCTGTCTTTTGTTATTTTTTTTACATTGTTCATCATGAATTTTTCACATTTACTATAGGCAAATATAATAATCATATTGTGCAAAGAAAAGAAAATTGCACCAACAAAGAATTCTTGATAATCAGGATATATTTGACCTTAGTAAATAGATACCTATTATTTTTTGACATAATCAACTTCCTCTCATAATGATTTTGTTCTACAAGATGGCCAAACATTTTGTAGCTAAAATTATATCATCATCATTTGCATAATAGATACGTACCAAGTAATGTTGCCTGTCTGAAAGGGTTGAAGTCAATAGATTAGATCAATGAGTTCATGGCTACAGTTATATGAATACAATTATGATAACTTTTAACACATGGATTTTTTACTTGTACTATATTAGTATTAGATGTATTTGCAAAAAGTTGGTTCATTTAAATTTACATTCAAGTTCTAAAAGTTTATTATAGACAATACATCAGTTGACTTTCAAAAGTTGCAACAGCCCATTGATATTGATGCCCAGTGATGGAAATGGGTTTGGGGAATAAAGCACAGTAAACCCTTGGTTTAACAGAGTAAAAGGGGTGTACGGTTGTCCAGTAAAGCACTTTTTACCTTGTTTCATTCTTTTCAAATTCAAATTTGAATATTTTAATGCAAAAGTAGGTGTAATATAATATAGAATATAATTGTGGAATATGATGTAGAATCTGACTTTATTGAATTATGATACCAAATGATTCGGCAAAGTTTACAAAAAGAAAACGTCCAGCTTCAGTAGTTCACCAATCTGATATTGTGTGCGGAAAATGTTCATAGCAAGAGTCAATTTTTGAATTAACTTCAATTTCTTGACCACATTCAAGTTTGCATACTTTCTTTCTCACACTTTTGTATCATTTGATACCATTTTGAGTTGTTAAGATTGCAAAATTATTCGATGAATCGAGTAAACATTCAGAAATTGCAGATGATAACTGGATAACAGAGTCAAAACAAAGCGACCAGTATTTAATACATTTTTGTGTATTATTTTCATTAGATAAAGTATTATAAATCATTATTATTTTTTGATTTTTATGAATACCTTTTATCTTCATCTTAATTTTATTAGTTGTTTTTTATCACAACTTTTTGCTGAGATCAATTACCCTCCTGTGGTGAGCAAATAGTGTTGATAAGAAAATAAAGTATAAGCCTCAGATTATTCAATCCTCATCTTATGGCTAATTTGTTCTTCTATGTATTTTATATAGAGCAAGATATTATACATAAAAAGTTTTTTTTTATGTATACATGATTTTTCATCAAGAGTGTGTGAGTAGAATATTTTTGATAAGCGAAAAGATTCAACAAACTTCCCCAAATGCTGATGAGTGAAAACTGTAATAACAATAGATATGCTTCAAGACATGACTTGTACCCCAATGGTAGTTTTGTATGATTATATCAACCGAAACAAAGTATTAAATCGCCTTAACCATGATCACTGACCTGGCAAAAAAACATGGTGGCTAGTAGTATTTTGAACACTGTAGCCACAATCACAGTTACAACGAAACAACAAAAAACATGTTGGCGAGAGATATTCTTCCCTTTTCACTCATTTTTTGGCATAAAGCCATAGCAATTTCCATGTGTAGTCCAGTAGCCGCCTTCTAACAACATGTTTTTCATTTTTATTTCAATTTTCACTTTTTTGGTGGGATGTTTGATTTACAATAATAATCCATTTTGAGATGGACACATATTTCATCAGCATTCTGATGTTTAGGCATTTGTGGAAAAGCTTCATTGGAATGAAATGATGAGAAAATGAGAGAGCGGGAGAGGGGGATTGAGAAAGTGAAAATAATCATATGGTTTGATTTTTAATTTTCTTAAAATAAGAATTACAAGCTTAATTTTCCCACTGGTTCTGCAACACCCATTACCAAAACTGACATCATTTGGTTTCCTGAGTCATTTATCATCATATTTGAGCTGGGTTATCTAATGGTCAGCTCCATGTAACAATGTATCACCGTAATAAGAATCGGGATGAGGTAGGTGGATTAGTAAGTTCTGGGCTTACAGAGACATAGGCTTACATAGTGGGGATATTGGGTGCATTTGTGTTGGTTAGTCTTTTTTTCTTCCTTTCAAAGATGATAATATTAAAATAATATCAGTTTCAGTGACGTATAATGGAAACAGACTATTCTACTTTTAAACAATAATTCTCATAAATTAATACATAGATGAAAAGTCAATCTTTCAACATAAAACATAGATTAAAAATTGAAAAATACAAATAAAGTTGATTAAACAAATAAAGAATAAACTCTACTCTTGAAAAAATTCATTAATGCATTATTTATAATTTTTTTCTTTTTCTTCTGAAAAGGAAGAAATAAAAGTTTAGGCATACTCACAGACTTCACGAACATACTAACCATAACTCAACATGGAAAAAAATTCTGGATCATAAAATTCAATAATATTGTAGGCTGACAGAATTTTTGTGTCATTAGTAAGAAAAAAATTCGAAAAAAATCATAAGGTATAAGCAAATGGTTTTATTTTTATGTACCATACATGAGGCTAATCTAGCCTATGTCGGTGGGGCACCACAATCTTAGACCCTCTCACCTTTTCAGGTTTGCTGTTTCCAACTTTGGGGCCACAGATCCCTGGAAGAGGCCCACAAGCATATTACTAAGGGTCTGAGGTTGTCGAGTCGACAGCTCTATAATAGCAGCAACTACATATAAGACAAGAACCATAGATTCAACGATGCATCCACCATCTCATACTAGTAAAATATTGTCTGTTTGGCCGCCATTTGATCTATGGATAAAATTATTGCACAAAAAATTCAACCTTTTAAAGTTTTGTGCATCAATTTTCACATAATTGCAATATGGAGAAATTCTGCAAGTATCATTTTCAGTAAAAATCGTAAATGGCTATTTGCGGTGTTTCAGGGCCATTTTGGACTTTTTTTAAATACAAAAATACAGATGTAAGACATTCTATTCTGACATCATAGCAGTTGATATCAAAAAAATTAATCAGAATAGATGTTCTTTTCATGACATTACATCTCTTCTGACAGATAGCAGCTGGTCAATAAAACTCAAAACCCCCTTTCTTCTTTCTGTTATTTAACATAATCAGAAGCGACTAACTGAAAGCGCATCTAAAAATACTTGACAACGACTACTGCATATTATAAAAATACATTTATGGTTGTTTTCAGTTCCCATTTTTTTTTTTTTTGATACATCCAAGTAATTTGTATAAGTTTTTTGGTCCATCAAAAAAAGGGAGACAAATTAAACATTTGGCTCAAGTTGGTGTCAGATGGGAGACAGAGTGCTCTAAAGCTGGACTGTCAAGCATAAAGCTGGATGTCTGACCACCCCTACAAAGCAGTTGCTTAGTTTGCTTATGCTTCAGGCCAGGTCTAAAAAAGTTTATGGAAGGCAATTAGTCTTTTCTGTTTTTGTTATGCAACTTTTTTATGATCATTTGGTTTTCTTTTTTTTCTACCAAACTCCCCCAAAAAGACTTAAATTAAATTAACAGCGATTTCATAGTTTTACTGTTTAGCATCACAAATTATCTCAGTTTTTGTTTGTTGTGGTCATTTGAAACAAAATACCAAATAAGCCGATATCAAATCAAATAAATAAATAAACAAAAACCATAAGTTCAACAATACATCTACCATCTGTGGTAGTAGTAGTAGGAGGAGGAGGAAAAAGCCAGTAGTCTATTTTGATTCTCATATTTGTAAAATATTGTGATATGAAAATATATTAAGCAGTTATTATTTTCAATAAAAATCGTTAATAGCCATTTGGGCTTTTTTGATACAAAAACGTGGACATCACAACATTTTATCATGACATCCAAAAAATTGATTGGAATAGATGCTCTTTAAATGGCATCACACTTTTTAATGACATCACATCTCTTCCTTCTTTCCTCTTTCTGTTAATTAACGTAATTGGAACCAAATGACTGACCAAATCATATCCTATTGAGATGTGTAGATACATCTAAAAACTTCTAAGTCATTTTTTCTATAGTATCAACAAATTAGCAGTTGTATGTAAGGGATACTTTTTAGCATGTTTGTCCTTTGTTTCATAGTGTGAAGAGTCTTTGAGACAGTTCTCTTTTAGTTTGTGACAAAAATGAAGCAACTAGGCTACAGTGATTCATTTTTTGGCTGGGGTAGTATTGTATTTTATTATATGATTTGTTTTTATATATATATATATATATATATATATATATATATAATGTGTACTTTAGAGAGTGAGACAGACTCGGGAGTGAAGTTTTTGGTGGTAAGGTTTATTAATCCTTATATGTCAATAGTCCATACATGTTTCGGGATTTCTCCCATCATCAGTGGTGCGTGTTGTGTGAGTGTGGATTAAAATGTACCATGTGGAACCAGAGTCCACTGCCAGGGACTATGCATTGTGGGTAAGTTTTGTTGTCAGGGCTACTAGATGCCTCCTGCTGAATGTAAGAATGACCAGCAGGTATTGGGATTTTGGTAAAGCAGCAGCAGTTTGTCTTGGGGAGGGCAGAGTGTGTCAAGGTAGGGGGTAGTGTTGTAGAGGTGGATTTTCTGGTATGTTTGGGATAGTGTAGGAGGGGTGGTGGGGTCATGGAGCTACATAGGTATCAACCTTAAAAGTTACTGAAAATGTTTTGGCTATGAGTTGAACAGGGGTTATAACAGGCTAAGGTGAAGTTTTTCCTATGGGTCTAGGTGACTTTGAAGCTTCCATTATTGAATGTTTCTAAGATGTGGGTGTGAGGATATTAATGGTAGGAGTTGTGTGTATTAGTGTTCTGTGTGGTGAGGGTTGTTCAGTTTAGTATTTTGATGGTGTGTAGTAGTGTTTTAGTAAGTTTTCTAAACTGCTTACTAGTGTTGGAATCAGGTTTTCTAACCCCCCTTCCATATTTAGTGGTAGGGGGCTTTCCTCATTTTTCGGTAGAGTGTGTGTGTGGGTTGATGTAGGGGTTACCTGCTGGTCAGGGTGTTTGCCTGGGTCTTCAGGATGCTTTCCAAGGGTCAATGTAATGGGTTGAGGGAGGATGCTACTCTTAGGGCTTTCCTTTTGCAGGGTATGAGGGGTAGTAGGTCTGAGGACCTTATGGTGTCTAGTGTTCTTGTTCCTATTATCTGTATGCTGGTTTTTGTAGTTGTGTTTGTTCATATAGCTGTGTCTGTTCACAATATTGGTGTCAGTAATATTAGTATTTGTGTAGGTGTTCCTGTTATGTTTGTTCATATGTGTGTGTCTGTTATAGGTGTTAGTATTGTTAGTGCCAGTGTAGGTGTTTTTGTTTTGTTTGTTCGTATGCGTGTGTCTATTTCTATCGTAGTTCGTGTGGGTATGGATGATGTTTTTGTCAGTATTGGTGATTCTTGTTGGGTAGCCTGTGTCTGTGTGTCTAGTGTTAAATCTGTGTTTCGTGGGGGAATTGGTTTTTTTGGGGTATGTAGGTGGTAGGTTGGGGGTAGGTAGCAGAGGCCTGGTGGCTCTTTTGGTGGGTTGTATCTTAATTTCTCTCATATTCTGTGGAATCGCAGATCTGTGTGTGATGTTGTGTCTAAGTTTGTTGTATTTTTTAGTTTTGGTGAGGTTAAGTTGTTTTTTTCTTCCTCCTATGTTGATGTTGATAGCTTCCTGTATTTCATTATATTCATCTGTGTATGTGTGCTGTTGTAATTTTTGTTCCAATTCGCTGATATCTGTTAGAGTGTCTTTGATGGTTTTTTGGCAGAATTGGATGGTGTCATCTAAAAGATCCATAGAAAGTGTGTGGATCTTGTTGTTCCATAGATTAAGGAAATCTGCATCCTGGTTCCCTATGGAGGGGTGTAGGGAGATCCTGAAATTCACAGGAGTGAGTTTATTGTCCTTACAGGACTTTAGGAAGTCTAGATGTGACTCAAAGCGGGTAATTTTTTCTCTTCTACGGTAGAGTCGCACCGACCATGTTGTGATGTTGTCTGAAGAGGTTGGTTCCATTGTAGTGTTATATATATATGAATTAGAGAGAGAGAGATGCTTAAGAGAAGTGAGAGAAAACACCTGACACACATTTCATAGTAGGTCCATTTTTAAATAGATATAAACAATTACAACATCTAACATGCTATTATATTATTTCATTGTACATTGCAGATAACTGTTATAAGTTTGGCGGCATCAGGTTTGGGTATGGAACAAATTACTGCTTTCAGATCCCTAAGAACATTGCGCGCACTGAGACCACTTCGAGCGGTTTCGCGATGGCAAGGAATGAAGGTAAATCATCAAGTTGCATTCCTATCAAGTATTTTTCTCTGAACTGTAATTTTGTCATTTTTAGATTAGCTGCTTCTAAATTCATTTATTTGATAAGATTATTTGCCAAATCAATGAATTATTACCATCTATTTTGTCTTAATTGATCTTGATCACAAAGATTTAATTCATAAAGGATCTGTGCTTGATGCATCAAATGATTTTAATCCAAAAATCCCAAATTTAATTGATATTATTGAACAAATTGTCAGTTAATTTATTCAAAATGATCTTGAAATACATCTGTTTGTTATGAATAATATTCAAATTAAAAGTACTGTTGTCTGCTTCTCTTCATTTCTAAACAGTTTAGATATGTGCTTATATGCATAGATTCTAAAAGCTTTTTCTAAATTGAATCACAATGAAAATTTTCTTGCTAAATCTCTTCATCCAGCGTGTAATCTATGAACAAAGACTCCTATCAAGTCATATACTGACAACCACAAAACCAAAAATTAAACTGAAATGATTGTCTAAATTTCTATATCCAAAACTTTTGCATCATATTTGATATTGGCTCATTATGCTTTTTCTACAGTATCAAGTGGTTAGTTTAGTAAAGTAACAACACTCCTTGATCTCCATTATACTTTTATAGAATTAGTTGGAGAGTATAGTCAAGATAAATTCATGTATATTTATAAAAAAGTTACATAAAATATTCTCTTTTGTTGCAGATTATTGTTAATGCTTTAATGCTTTCTATACCTTCCATCTTTAACGTCCTGTTGGTGTGTGTGGTGTTCTGGCTTATATTTGCCATAATGGGAGTGCAGTTATTTGCGGGAAAGTTCTACAAGTGTGTCAATGAGACAAACATGAGAATGCCTCCAACGGAGGTAGCCAATAAAATTGAGTGTTATAACAAAAATTATACGTGGGTGAATTCCAAAGTAAACTTCGACAATGTAGGAGGAGCATTCCTTGCTTTATTTCAAGTGGTAAGTATGCCCATCTTTTTAATCTTCATAGAAATGTACAATAACCGCCCTCCACATCAGAGTCAACAATTAAACAACTAAAACTGTCAAAAAAATTCCATTGAAAAATAAGTATGGTCAGAATTTATTCTACTTATGACATCATTGGTGCTTTCCACTGGAAATCATCCGAAATAGATTAAAGAAACATCTAGATTCTGAAGAATTTAGATATTATTGATAAATCCATCAAAATAAGGCCCCAATAGGGTGAAAAAAGCTCTTCTTTTTTCTTTTCTTTTTTTTCTATATTCTAGAAGTTTTTCAAATCTGTAGACAAAATGGTCCAGCCAGAAGTGCTGGAACACACAAACACATTAAATTGAATGAGTGCTATTGGAACAATTGGCATTCATTGTTAGAAATTCATTGATATAAACAGCTTAACATTATAAAAAATCAATATAGCTAATATAAATATTTTAATATATTCTTTATTTATTTTAGATTAAGTATTTAAAACAGGCTGGTTTTGATAACAATATACGTTTGATATCATTATCCATGATTATAATAAAAGAATCCTCTGTATATCCATTTGAGAGTGGGTGTACATTTGTATATATCATGTATGTGGATAAATAGGTGTATTTGTCAGTACTTGTATCTATACATTTTCTTTATGAGAAAATTTCTTTCCAAATAATAACAAAAGTTACTCAATCTGATTATTTCTCAAACAAAATCCTATTGATCATTCAAATCTTTCAGCATTTGATATGCCAATGCCACATCTATGCTTCCTTGTCTCTATGTTCTCATTATTAGTAAAATCACTTTGCTTTATTTCCCCAAAGGCTACATTTGAAGGATGGATGGAAATCATGGCAGATGCGGTAGATGTAACCGAGGTAAGAAAAATGCTTGTTCATCTTGAGCACTTATTCACACATTACGTCTTATGCTTATGACTTATCTTCACACACTTTTTGATTATATGACAAGAAGATCAAAGTTAGTTATGTTAAAACCCTGTTATACAGAAACCTCCTTTTTAAGCAGTAGTAAAAGTCAGTTTTACCAGGCAAGATCCTCATTTTCTCACTGATAACAGTTTTTCTATTCATAAAAATGCTTTTACATATTGAATGTTTTATTTTTTAAGATGAAAAATTGAAACAATACAAGTTTTACGATATTTACTTGAATTCTTTTTTATTCAATGAAGCATTGCCAACCATTGTTAATTAATATTAATATAGCTTTCATCTTCAAGTTGTGATGTAAAGCTATTAAAATCACTATGAAAGACATACCTATGAAAATAATGGAACACAATTGTTATACTTATAACAAATATTTGTAAATCACATTCATTTACATGTTCCTCACTAAATATGTTTTCATTTAAACCTAGCTTTTGTAGGGATAGTTTTTGGATATCTGAATGATTTAAGGTATTTCAGATGATTTATGAAAAAAATTTAATAAGCAAATCTATAGATTATAATTTTTCAATTCATTTAGACATTGATTTTAATAAAAGAAAAACAAATTTAACAAATATACCACTATATTAGACGTACATTTAATTTTTTAAGCAATGCAAATATTACACTGTATCATACGTGGAGGTATTATGTCAAAACTATTATTGTCTACCATAGCATGATATGGATAGCTATGGGGCTAAGATAAATTGTAGTGAGCCATAGTCCTCCATAATACTCTTATAAATCAGTTGTCATATACTGTATGTGATATTCGCCAGTTTAAAACAATGGCCGATTACTTGACATGCATAAAAAATATACTTATGAATCTATTGCCAATCAAACAGAAACTTGTTGTGTTGGCACCCTCTGATATTTGGAAATACCTAATTCCCAAACAAGCAGGCAATCAGTAAGCTTTGTAATTTAAAGAAAACACTATTGGAAAAGTTAACTGCTGTACATCATTCATAGTTGAAACAGCTTGAACAATTCTAGTGTATCATGTATAGCAATGTGCGAATTTCAGTTTAAAACAATGTTTCCATCAAAGTACAGTCTTGTAGCAACAAACAGAATCACTCTGATAATCCAGAATGCTCTTGTGAGCAAGCTGCCAGAGCAAACAAAAATTTTAGTATTTCAAAGGATAGGTATTAATTCAATAAAAAAATCTCATCTCTAATCAGATTACACAAGAAGAAAAAATGAAAACATTGCGATTAATAATATACACTGCTGGTTTGCTAGGCTTTATAAATACATAGTCAGTCAGGTGGATAATTCACTTGAAAAAATTGTTTCATTAGCTTTTGTAATCTGCTATGAAAGCATACTAACCATATTAGTAGAAATATACAGATTTGAATTAATTCAGATATTGCTTGGAGAATCATAATTCCTGACAAAGGCTCAGATCATTTTCATGAGATGAAGAAGCTCTAATTAGACATTATAAAGATCTTCAAAATAATCAAGAGATTCAATGGCAAGAATTCAGAACCCCTGTTAATATAGCATCTACTAAAAATATTCCAGTCACCTCAAATAATAGACCAAGATTTTGTTTTTACTGGATTATTAGAAACAAAGAATTGTGAAATGATTCAGTCCATGTCGATTTGCTATGGAACACCAGAGGGTGGAAGGATTATGAAATATAGTTATTCTAATTACCCTAAATAATATTAAGAAAAACTTTTGTTTTTAACTTGGAATCTTTTCTGTACACCTTCTGCGGTTTTGTGACCATTACAGCTGCATTCTTTCTTACATATGTCTACTGAATCAACAATATTGTTTTATATCCATTGTTATCAAACATCTATCCAGACTTCATGTCTATTCATTTTTTCTTCAGGTTGATGAACAACCTAAATTTGAGGCCAGCGTCTACTACTATTTTTATTTCGTGCTTTTCATCATTTTCGGATCCTTCTTCGTATTAAATCTTGTCATTGGTGTTATCATTGATAAGTTCAGCTTCCTCAAGAAAAAGGTGAGTATTCTTTTACCAAATGATCAACTAGCAAAATTGGTTGAACTAAAATATGAAAAAATAATGCTGAGCTATCCATTCCTTTTCTTCTTCAATGATGGGCATGTTTGTCGGTCCTTACTTATCATAATACATAAAATCCTAAGCTTTCTTGTATTTTTCTTCTCTTTTCTGCATAAGTTTCTTGAGTAAGTCTTTTTCGATAAATACATTCATATATATCTATACTAATATTTGAGCCTTATGCTTGTATGTCCATGCCTCTCTCACACCACATGGTCAATTGACCTAATATTTGGCATGTAAACTTACAAGGGGTCAGCTTTTGACTGACTATTTGAGGTTGCCAGAGATCATTCCTATTAAATCTCTGATTTTAAATCTTGGAGATGAATGATTTTTATATCATAAGTTTTCCTAATCATAATACTTATGAGAGATACACTTTTTAACAAATTTTGGGTGTTTCTTCTTGAAATATTTGCAGAAAATCATCAACAGTATAAGTAGTAGTAACACCTAGCCATTGTTAGATTCTATGACCCTTCCCCTTCCACGTTTCAAACATACCCATTGAAGCCATTGTCAGATTCTATTGCCTCTTCCCTTTCCTTTTTCAAATGCACCAGCCAAATAAATCAGGCCATTTTTTATAAATATAAAGTGATTACAATTCTCCCTACAATTTTCTTGGTTTCTATTTTGCAGATTTTGAGTATTCGTGATTCTGTCATTAATAGTTATACTCTCCTTCCTTGTATATTAAGCCATTGTTATTCATTTTTGACTATTATTTATTTTCATCTTTATCTTTTTAGTTATTTACGGTTAAATTTGGTTTTACCTGAGAGAGCCGAAAAAAGTACTAATGATTTTTATCTAAATGAATTTTTGTGCTTTTAGTAAGAATGAATATTAGCTAATTTGTTCTTTATTTTTTCACTTCTTAATTTTTTAATGACTATCTAAGTATGACATTTTTTTTTCATTTTCAGTATGATGGAACTTATTTGGATATGTTTCTCACACCCACTCAGCAAAACTACTACAACACTCTGAAAAAATTGGGAACCAAAAAACCACAAAAAACCGTAAAGCGACCAAAGGTTGGTAATAAAACAGTCAAATTTGTTCAAAAATCAAGTCATGTTTTTGTGTATTTTCTCTCAGCAACTAAAGGACATTGAATAACATTGACATTAGTATCGGTTACGTTCATCATATATATATATATATATATATATATGTATAGGTCCCCCACCCACTATTAGAAAATGAGGCGTTCCTATAATTACCTTTTGTAAACTGAAATATCTTAAAGCAAAGAAGCAAATACTACTTATATAGAGAAGAGAGATTTTTTAGCATTTACAGGTTATGAAAATAGCAATGATGGTATTTTAGGCTGAGTTGTTAGAGGTTAGGAAGTAGGAAAGTTCAGGAAACTGAGGCATAGGACATGCACTGCTTCTATAATGGTGCAAAACAAATGCTTAGCGCTATTTTTGTTCTTTCGCCTCTTTCCATGAAAGTGACATAAAGCAAGCTTTCAAAAAGCAGCCGATACCTGCCATATAATTACTTTCCATAAAAGCTAAATAGCAAACATGCAACAAAAATTATGATTTATCTTCCATTTTAGTTTAGCATCGTGCATTTTAAGGTCTACATTTGTCAAGTTTCATAATTGATTTTGAAAATCATTTCATTTATTTTACAAAGTTAAGACAATCACTAAGTTCTTGGATTTTCCTAAAAGATTTTTAAAAAAGAGTAAAATAGTACTGAAAAAAAAAAATAGATAAATAAATTAATGGTATGATAAAATGGGTTTTGATGCAAAGATTGATATAATATATGCTGTATGTCTACAATGACAAATGATCTTCTAGTCTCATGGTTAATGTATAAAAAAATTACACCATAACTTACTGTTGTATAGCCCTGTTTCATTTATAATATTGGATGGAGAGAGAGATAGAGTTAAAAAAATAAAGGATTTAAGACAAATCAAGTTCAACAAGGGACAAGGTTTCTTATCTCAAATCATCTGATCATCTCTAACAATGTGTGCAGTAGCATACCACCAATCCATGTCTAAGTGCTGAGTGCTCAAAAGTTGAGACAAATGAATGTTCTGCAAATGCTCTCCACATGCATGAATGCTACTCTTCATTTTCTTGTCTATTTCATATGTGCGTTCCTTGGCTACATCAGCATGATGTGTAGTATATAACCACATGATTAGTGACATGTAGTGTCTTCATTTAATCATGTCTTTTTATTGAATATTAAAAAAATGTATCCTTCAATCACACCATCTATGATCAAGCAACATTACTGAATATATTCAGATAGTATTACACATAAGAATTTGAAAATATTCAGCTCTTGCTCAAGGATACCTACAAAAAGAACTGACTAATTAACTAAATGAGCATTAAATAACAAATACTCTTAAGCAAACATTGTTAAACAATAGCAATGAAAATATTTATTGCATTTTCAAAACAAATACACATTTGAATTTATTGCACAACCAAGTCTGTGAGCTCAAGCAATACTCAAGAGATATTGAAAGAAAGAAACCTAACAAATTCTTCTTAGAGCAGAAATGATGTTGATAAATGCATATTGAAAAGGTGAATTTTGGAAAATAGTCACACCTGTAGAGATGTTATTATTGATTGAGAAGCTACTTCCTTGTGAATCAGTCAGTTTCTCTCTTTCTCATTTCACTAAGCAAAATGTTCTGTTTCTCTTTCTCTTGCAATCATGAGCCTATATTTCTTTTTTAATTATGATCTTCTATAAAAAGTTATTTAAAATTATTGGATATTCTCCAGCAGAATGCTAAGTGCACAAATGAGTAGTTGATGAACTATGAGTTTTAAGTTTTGACTTTGAGCAGAGCCTTCTTCTCAAAGCAAGGGTTCAAGACATGAACAAGAGTGAGAGTAAAGTGGTTCCTGAGTGTTACTTAATGAACTAAATTTACCGTTCAAGTAACCCGAAGTTCTCTGTTACTTTGTGAAACCAAAGAACGACAAGAATGCAAATGTATGCAGCAGTCATCAAACCAAGATTATATGAATATAATTTAGATGAAAAGGGAAACTGCAGATTTAACAAAAATATTCAGCATTGGATTCCTATGTAGTCTCAGAACTTTTTTTATTACTTTTTAATGTTTATTTCTTCCATTTCTTTGGCATGTAAAGTGTAGGTTGCAGATTATATCCAAGAATTAAATGCAATAATCTTGTCCATTCATACATTTGTTATATGTTTTTACAGAATAAATGCCAGGCTGTTGTCTATGACCTAGTCATGAGCAATCAGTTTGAGATCTTCATCACAACGATTATCATTACAAACATGATATTTATGGCTTTTGAACATTACAACCAATCCGAAGTTGTCACTGAGGTTTTGGCTACTGCCAACATTGCATTTACCATCTTATATGCTGCCGAAGCAATCATCAAGATTATAGGACTACGTATCCATTACTTACGAAATCTATGGAATGTTTTTGACTTCCTAGTTGTCAGTTTGTCCGTAATAGGTGAGTAAATAGAATGTTTTTCTTCTATTTTGTTTTCATTTATTGGATCAATCTTAAAATGTTTATCTTAAAAATTGACTTAGATGTGAATGTTTCCCATTTCTTTTAAATCAACATAAGAATCTGTAAACATTTTTATTCCTTTTCATATTATCTTATCAAATTTCAAAAGAATTTATTGAGCTTATTTCTATTGATTTCTATTTTCACATTGTTTCAACAAAAGTATTCTCAATATACTGCAGAATTCAAACAACATGGAAACAAGAATAAAATGATTATAAAATATCTTAATTCCTAAATAAGATCTGTCCAAAATTTTATTGTTGCAACTAATTCAGATGCTTGTTTTGATTGTCGAAATATCCTATTATTTTGATATTGGGAAAATTACTTACCAGACGTCAAGTTTCCCAAGATGATTGAGAAAAGTATTTGAGCCTGTCGAAATGTAATTCATATTAAATATGTTTTTAGTATTAAATGAAAAGTTCATACGTAATTAATAACTTTTTAATGTTACAGACTGCTTTGACTTCTTATTTACAGTATGATATTGATACTGATACTATGTACAGGGGTGCCACAGGGTTTTCAGCACCCTTGGCCAGACCTCACAAGTATGCCAGCTTATCCACTACCATCCCCTGCCCCAGCTCCATCCCTTCTTCTATCCTCCTCTGTCCTGCCAAAGACCTCACCTGTAGGACAGGGAAGAAGAGAGAGGACATGGGGTGCAAGTTTCACCTCAACCCAAGAACAAAATTTTATCATTCTTTTAATGAAACACTTCCAACAAACTTATCTCTCAACATTGCTAGCGTCAGTCCTATCCACTGCACTCTATATTACTAATTTTTCATCTTATTAGATGGATTCAGAAGTTTTGTCTAAGTTGTTCAGAATTTGCATGGCACCCCTAGATTTTGTCTAGTTTGCCTAGCACATATCAGCGTCCCTGACAATGAATTATAACAAAGAAATTGGTGCAAAGTAAGCCTCATGAAACATCTTTTTCTTTTCCTAATAGCAAATATACTAACTTTGTTATTGTTTAGTCCTATAGAAAAATCGAAGCATTTTCATGACGTGTGGGATAAATTGAACTTCTGATAGTAAAACCTCAAAATGCAAAGAAAAATTTTCTTAAATATGAAGCCAATCTACAATCAAATTTTTAAATCCATATAGATACAAAATTTAAAACCATAATTCTAGGGTTATGATAGGAACCGAGTATCACAACTGTAAGGTTTTTTAATATGAAAGCTATAACTATTAATGCACATAAATTCTTTTTCATTTTCAGATGCATTCCTGAATGATGTATTTGGAGATGGAATGTTCATGAATCCCTCACTGTTACGAGTCGCCCGAATGTTCAGGATTGGACGTATAATTCGTCTCATTAAATGGGCCAAAGGGATGAGGAAGTTACTCTTTGCCCTCGTTATATCCCTACCAGCACTCTTCAATATTGGCGCTCTGCTTATGTTGGTCATGTTCATTTATACAATCATCGGAATGTCTTCCTTCGGACAAATTAAACTATCGGGTGCCCTGAATGATCAGGTAAATTTCCAGACCTTTGGGAAAACATTTCTCCTCCTCGTCCGATTAGCCACATCAGCTGGGTGGAATGACATCTTAGGACCACTTCTCATCCAGCCCCCCAACTGTGACCCAAATTACATTACAACGAGCACCGGAGAAAAAATAAAGCAGGTGAACGGTGACTGTGGCATGCCTTGGCTTGCTATATCGTACATGGTTTCATATATCATTATCGTGTTCATGATTGTCTTCAACATGTACATTGCTGTCATTCTTGAAAACTTTAACCAGGCTCATGCACAGGAGGAAGTGGGAATCACTGAGGATGACTTAGACATGTTCTACGGGGTCTGGGAACAGTATGATCCCTTAGCAACGCAATTCATCAAGCATGAGCAGCTTTCAGATTTCATTCAAGATCTTGATCCACCATTGAAGGTTAAAAAGCCTAACAATGTTGCCATAGCCACATTCGATTTGCCAATTGTGAAGGGAGGTCATATACACTGTCTGGACATATTGTTGGCCCTTGTCAAATTTGCCCTCGGGGGCAATTTGGAAGAAACTGAAGCCTTCAAACGAGTTCGCACTCAGATGGAGGCAAAATTTGATAAAATCTTCCCAACCAGAGAAAAATCTGAAATTCGAACTAGCACATTGCAAATGAGACGAGAGGAGATGGCAGCAAGGACTCTACAAAGGGCATGGAAGCGGCGGAAAATCATGCAGAGTTTTCCGTCTCCAGAAATGATTAGGTACTTCATCATTTCTGCGCCGGAAACCGCCGTATGAGGTCAACACATGATGAAATCTAGACTTTTTGTTATTTCTGAAGAAAAAAAAAAGAGACAAATGTTTTTCACATGTGTCTGCCAGTCCCCTTCCATGGCAAGCTGTTTTAAACTTGCTACCTTGTGAAGTGGCCCATCCCCAACACATCAAAAACCATGTATGAAATCGTTGAATATTCTAAGGTGTTCAAACAGGAATATCTAGGAATGACAAACGACCTAAAAATTGTCATGTCAAAGCAAACGGCAAAAGCAAACAATGCTGTTGAGGCGCCTAATGGGCAAAAGTCAAAAAAGTCTGCCTCAAAGTATCGGGAAAAGTGTGAAAGCAAAAAAAAATGAAAATGAGAGAGTTAAACAAAACAAAAATCTATTTAAAAAATCTAAGAAAAAATAATCTTAAATCAAGTGAACCAGGAATAGTTTTCTGTAAGATATGATGGTACCCTCACCTATTGGTCTTTTTGCATGCTTGGTATACCTTGATATATCAAGAATCTGGCTGATGCCAGGGTGGATTTTAAAGAGGCATGGGTGGGTACATGTCCGTCTAATCAGAATAAATGGTAAGGCTTATGAGTGTTAAAAGGGTCCTTATATTTTAACCTATGCATGTGAGCTTATATATATATATATATACATGGGATATTTATCTATCTATTTATATATATATATATATATATATATATATACACATATATACATACACATACATGTGCATATGCTCACATACATGTATATATGAATTTGTATGTATATGTATAAATGCATACATTTAATCTCGATATATATGTGTATCAATACGTATATATACCTTCAATTTATATTTCATATACATGTATGTCTTGCCTGTATGTTTGTGTTTATCTATATACATATATATACATTAAAAAAATGTATATATATGTATATGCATGTATGTATGTGCTCACAAGCATATTGGTAAAAATAAAAAGTACTGCCCTTTTGAAAATCTTCTTTTATCCTTTACTAATAAATCTATTTCTAATACTAATGCTACAACTACTAATACTTCTAATAATAATGTTAATAATGATGATGATGATAATAATAATAATGATAATAATAATAATAATGGTAATATTACCTTAACTTCTACTCTACTATTACTACTAATACTATACTATAAATCTTCTCTCACTCGGACACTCACAGAATATAACAACTTTAAACAAGTAGTCTCTAAATTTTTCATTTTATCTTCTAATTTCTAATTGATAACTTTTTACCTTTGAATTATTTCGCAACATGAACAACAAAAAAATAATTCAAGTCCTTTACTCTTATGAAAAAAATTAGTTTCTATGATTTAATGTTGAAAATTTTAAAAGTAGAAAAATGTTACTTTTAAAAAATAAAAATAAAATTTCTCTAGCTCTATTCCTTATTGTAAAAAAGTATTTTTCAAAAAAACAGAAAAAAAAAAAATAAATCATTTGAAAAAAATAAATGTAAAGAGAAAACTGCAAAGCCAAGAATTTGTTAAGTTGTTTAGTTCCTCTTCATTAGCTTTTTATCAATTTTTTAGGATGATGTCTTCAACTTCTACACGTATTTCATTTTGGAAAAAGAAAAACTATTTAGTTTTGTGGTTGGTTAATAAAAATAGACTTTTCATTTTATGATTAAGAAATGAAAAACAGAATTTTTTATTGATTTAAAAACTGGTAAAAATCAAAGTGAAAAATGTATGATGGTGAACCCTGAGATTCCCCCCTACCTCAACCCCGCCCCCTCCTACAACCACCACATGAGTTTTCCTTTGCGGTTATTAATGGCAGCGAAAACACAACCAACAACAAAGAAATGCTGTTCTTTTCCCTCTGTGATGGTTCTTTTCAACTAACAACAACAACAATACTAGCAACAATTTCCAAAACTTCTCTAAAAAAAAAATTAAAAAACAAAACAATTCAAATAACATAATAACTAAGAATTAAAAACAAATAACCCCCTTCCCCTCCCCCATAATACTGTTATTATGTTCTTTGGCTTTTTTTTTATTTTCTCAGATAACGGAAATAAAAAGAAAAAAACATTTAAAAGACTTTTAAAAGAACTAAAACAAATAAACTAAACAATGTCCAGGTGTAACGACCCATGGCCTGCAACTTGTCTCACTTTGTGATTGATTTTAGTGACCTGTTGTTGACAATTTTTGGAATGCAAAGACAGTCAACACCTGGAAGACATCCACCTACCAACAACTACAACAAAAACAAAAATGCTCTTGTTTGATTATTACGTGTGTAATATTAAACCTTATGTATAAATGTAGATACTTTTGCACATGAGCATGAGACATCAGCTTTCTCTGAATCTTATAGTTGTGTCTGAATTTTTACATCCTGGACCCAAGAACAAAAACACCCATTTGCTCACTATGCCACTTTTTGCATTACCAACCAGAATGGGTTATCATGTATTCAGTTACAGAAATATTCTTCTTGGTTTAGCCAGTAGGCAATGAATAGTCTTGTTTTATTCATCAGCTAAGGAGAGCTTTCATATAATTGTGTATATGATGACCCCCCATCCTACTACTACAACAAATGAATTAGCATTTTTTTTTTCTTTTTGAATTAGAGAAAAAGAAATTTTTTTTAAAGAATTTTTCCTTTCTCAAATATTTAATTATTTTTTTAAAAATCCTACATTTTACTTCTTTTCTTCTTTTAAACAGTATTAAAAAAATCTTGGTGACTATAATTAGCAAACTCTCACAATTTTTAGCAGCCTCAGCTATTTATAATTAATAACTATCCACATATTTTACTATTAATTCCTACATAAAACACACAGTATGTGTGTGAAAATTCTCAAAATTTTAAAAAAAGAAATATGATTTCTTTTTTCATATTTATATATGTTTATCAAGGAGTTATATATATATATGTATACACATTTATGTATGTATGTATATTGCATACATATATGCATAGATATAAACATATCAGGTTAACATATTTATATATACACATTTATTTATTTATTTATTTAGAGATCTATTATGTAAATATGTTTATCTATGTGAACATCAAGGCAATATGATATATGAGTGTGTGTATGTGTTGGTGTATATATATACATATATATATATATATATATATATATATATATATATATATATATATATATATATATATATATATATATATTAAAAGTCTACATTTGTGTATATCCATAAAACATCAATGTGATACACATGTATCACACAAACACATATATGCACGCATATATATATTTGTAAAATACAAAATCTATCAAATTATATTTCCATTTTATTATTCAGCATTTCTAATTTCGTCCGATAGTTCTTGGGTTAGCTGCTCCCTAGCATTCAAGCAGCTGACCTTGAACTACAGAAGAGTGCTCAACCAAAAGAGAGACCAAGAGGAAGAGAAAAAATGTAAAGTCTTTAAAATATTTTCTTAGCTTTTCATGATGCACAAACTATATGAAAGCAGGAAAAAAGAAAAACGGGAAATCTGCCACATGCTCACTCATTATAATAATACACTCTGGTCCCTTCTCTATATTATGATTCTACACATCTATTGCTCACCTTTTAGCTTTTTTTTCTGTATTTCCTCCTTTCTTCTCTTTTCATTAAAAACGGAGAGGAAACAGTTAAAATTCTTTAGGTTCTGGCTAATAATGTAAATGTGGCACAGTAGAGAGATCGACTTACCAACCAACCTACCTATGAGACTTACAGAGATTCTATGGATTAATGCTGTTTCTTAATATAACATCGTTATATGAACCTTGTCTTCCTTCTTTCTTTTTCTTCTCAATGTCTACTTTCAATGATTTGCTTCACTTTTGAAATTTGATGCTAAAACTCGTGCTTTCTTCATGATGTCTTTATTTCAGCATTGATGAGATCATCCCAATCTGTTACTTCAATTTCCAAGACTCTTACAACACTATAATCTAGAAGTGGAAGATCAGTGCCTGGTTTGTCAACAACTGCTTAAACTTAGCAAACAAAGAATTATAAAGAGTACTTGGGAATTTAATCATCTCTATTAGGGTCTTCCAGGTAGAATAATATGAAAAACCTGTCTGCTATTACTAGTACTTGGCAATCAGAGCAATACAGATTTCATCAGATAGCATTACATGCTTTGATTAAGCATTTAATAGAGCGGTAAAAACAAAGCATAAGTTTGAAAGCAAAACCCTCGTATAATTCTGCACAACAGTATCAAGACTAAAATATATGGCTGAAACATTACAATGAAACCTCCACTCAACCTTTGCTTGGATATTACTATCAAAGAAAGACTAGTACCTCATTATTTAAGCACCACAAATAAAGCTATTATTTCTACCAAACCATTACAAGAATTCTATAATCAATTTAAATATTATTGGCAAAACACTATGTAGACACACACTAACCACAACCATACAGAAGAGTATAGCCAACTATTACTGTAGATCTATGACCAAGTATTAACTAAAGCTAGCCTTTACCAACTGCCACTGTGTAGTGTTCAGAACCTGAATCTCAATCTACCTTGGTCAACCATACCATCGGGGCAGCAGACCTCTACAGCCAGCTTGGACATCCGCCCAGGATAAGGAAACTCCCCCAGATAACCTTCAATTTTGGGACCTAGCTCCTCACATCCCACCTTAGTTGGCCATTGCACGCAAATCCTTGGTTTGAAGGGTGGAACCGGTCATGTACATGATGCACCTCCTTGAACTTCAATACTGAGGGGTATTCCCCATAAAGGCCTCGCTGCCATCTGATGGCCTGTAAGACATGGAAAACCCTCCTAAATTTTTGCCAAAGCTAAACCATAAACATTCACACCACTAGACAGATACTTAACTGCTGTTCAAGAAAGACTGTTAGCCACACATTTCCAGAAAAAGTTCCTGTGTTGCAAGATTACAGCTAGGAGATTGTTATCACTGTAGCACCACAAACAGCTTGCCTAACCAGCCAGCTAGCCAATTTTTCTCTCTTTGTTTGTCTGTGTGTCTTGGGGCGACAACTTTGAAAATTTGCATGAATACACATCTAGGCACCCTAAAAAAATTTTTTTTGTTTTTGTTTTTTCAAAAAAGTGCTTTTTTGAGTCTCTGCCCAAATCTTGCGCTAGTTTTATATTTAGAAAAAAGATCTATTTTTTTAGATAATTATTTCTGGTAAACAAACGGGCTATGGTGATTCATTAATGCAAGATATGGATATTATCTTTTATACTTACATTTATGAAAGTTAGTGACCTCACCTTCTGAATGGTGCTTTGCAGCCAGAGTTAATGATTCAAGGTATGCTTAGAATGTTCAGGATCAAAGCATATGGTGATTTGTAACATTTTAGGGGTTCTAAGAGTGTGTTCTATTTTCTACTTGACTATAATGCTGAACTGGATCCCAAATTTATGTTTCCAGAGGAAAATGCTGTGATGTCGTATTAGAATACTTATTCTGTCCACCTTTCTTCTATGAAAGAATTTTTTTTACATGAGTTCATATTCCAAAGACACTACTTTTTTACAATTTTTCTTCTCACATATTAATCATTTTTCCGTAACTCAAAATTTGGAGGGTGTAGAGAGGTTTTATATGTACAATGTAACTACACTTCTGAATTCAACTTCATCAATAAATTTTTTTTTTCACTTTTAGCTGACAAAATTAGGGAGATTTTTTTTTCAATTTTAGGGGTCCAATTCAAGGGTGAAGAATTTTCTTCTATCATAGGGGTCAAAAAAGAAGGGAAGATTCTTTTTTTTTTACATTTAGAGGTCAAATCAAGGGGGGATTTAGGGATCAATTTCTAGGGGGGAATTTTTTTTCATTTTCAAGGTTCAAAACCAGGGGGAACTTATATTTTCAATTTCAAGGGTCAAATTCATTTTCTACTTTCAGGGTTCAAAATCAAGGGTGAACTTTTCCTCATTTCTAGGAGTCAAATTGGGGCAGAACTTTTTTTCACTTGTAAGGAGCAAAATCAAGGGGAAACTTTTTCTCTCTTTTAGGATTCAAAAATTGAGGATTTTTTTGTTTTTCTCTTTTTTGAATCAAAATCGAAAGGAACTCTTTTTTTTTCAATTTTAGGGGTCAGCATCAGAGTGATGGAATTGTTTTCTTTCTCTTTTAGAGGTCAGCATCGAGAGAGGACTTTTTTCACTTCCAGGGATCAAAATCAAAGGGAACTTTCTTTACTTTTAGGGTTCAACATCGGTGTGGTGGAATTTTTTCCCCGTTCCAATTGGCAAAAGTAAGGGTGAGATTTTTTTTTTGCATTCATGTCTCTTTGGGTGTCTTAAGCAAGAGGAAGCAGTATTGTTATATTTGCAGTTACTTTTCTCCGAGGCAATGCCAGGTACTGTTGCTAGTAATACATAAAGTTATCAAAAACCAATGCATAAGTACAACAGATATTTTACAATCAAAATCATAAATTTATTCAAATATGCTAGAAGACTAGTCAAAACATTTGTTTATTACCCAAACCTGCAACCAGAATATTTGGATGTTAGTCTGCTCTTGTTTGTATATAGCACAATGTAGATACTATGTAGAGTAATTTCTTACTATTGGCAGGTTTTCCATTCATGGTTTCAATGATTTGTGGTTCAGTCTAGAACAATTTAATAAGAGCCCCCCTCTCATTAAATTAATTGCTGTGTATCACAAGTTAGAATATACACTGCAGTATAAATGTAAAAAGTTTGGGAAATCATAAATGTGTCGTGATGATATTTGTGTTATTAATTTATTTATGTATATAACCCCAGTTGAAAACTGAAACAAGTTCAATGTTTATACTCGCAAACTGGTTAGTTGAACAGTAAATTTTATTCCGAATTCACTGCTGTAAACAAATTAATTTTTTAGTAGATGAAATATAGATCATTGACAAT
Source organism: Thysanoteuthis rhombus (assembly GCA_963457665.1). Lineage (NCBI taxonomy): Eukaryota > Metazoa > Mollusca > Cephalopoda > Oegopsida > Thysanoteuthidae > Thysanoteuthis > Thysanoteuthis major. The sequence continues at coordinate 11,135,061 of OY735207.1, read as the reverse complement.
GTTTTTCATTTTTATGTCACTATTTACGTGCATCCTAATATTTTTGTTGCTTTTTAGCACAACTTTTCTCAGACTGAATGAAAAAAATTTTGAAAAACAACAAAAATAATAAGATGAAAGTAAATAATAGCATAAAAAGGGGAAAAAATTCTTATGCTGTAATTCTATAAAATTAATAGTCTTCATTAATTGTATTTTTTTTTTACTAGCATCTACTGTAAAATTTTTTTAATGATTTTTTAAAACATATTGCAATAATTAAACATCTTTGAAAGATAAATTTTTGTCATAACTATGAAAAAATAGCAGATTAAGGCTGTCTTCATATTTTTGTAATATTGGTTTCACTGTAATTGGCAGATCTGTCACCAGAAAAAATGAAGCAGAGTTTTAAAATTTTTAATTTTTACCGTATGCTTTACTGTATTCGTTTATTTATTTGTACATTTACAATTTGGGAATGGTAAAGTGTTTGTTTGTTGTTCATGGTACAAGATCAAGGGTTCATTGGGAGGTTGTCAGCAAAAATTATTTGCAGATATTTGTATTTGCGAACTACTAGCAAGGGATAACTATATTATGTTAGGCTTTACACAGGGAGATGATCTATTCTTATCTACTAAATAAAAAAAGACAAAATTTTCTGAGCGTTATTCAAAATACACTTTATCATAATATGAGAATGTGTATGTCAGCATTTACTCCTTTCATTAAGAACCGTTCAGACAAAATTAAGCAACAAATTTTTATTAATTATGATTACTGAAAAAAGACATTTTGACTCGTGCAGTACATCTACAGGAAGAAAATGATTTTGAAATATATTTTATTACCTAAAGGTCAGTTGATCATTTCATCAAAATCTCTCCCTCGACTCCTATAGTCCTGTTTTCCAACATCAATGAGATTTGGATATGAGAAACACTCATAAACCTCACCTGCTAACATGCATATCTTCCCATGAGAGCACCAGCAGCTGCATTCAAACAAAAAATAGAGAGAAAACTGTATCAGCTTATCAGTAAATTGAAATCAGTTTATTATATTACGTAATAAAATTTTCTATCTTTTTTTTTTTTTTTTTTTTTTCCAAACTGAAACCAAAATATTTCTTGACTAACAAGTCCTGATCCCTAGGAGTGGATACAAGTTCATGCCAGCGAATGTTAACAGAAGATATGAAAATGAATCATATTTCTGCAAAATTTGTGCCTCAGCAAATTAAATCAAAACAATTTAGCTTTGTTCAAATCTACTAACCTTCGTCTCAGGCATCTATAGTTATGGTCATGACAGTCAGGAATTCTATGGACACATTCTTCATATTTACTGCAGAACTGAAATAAAATCAACAAGAATTATAGATTAATAGTCATCCTGAGGAAATTCCTTATATTTATAGACACTACCAGACCATTTATCCAGCAGACTTGGGAATGGAGGTGACCCATATTTCTGCACCAAGGCTTTATATGTACTTAAAATATAAAATGATAAAAAGTAAAAGATGAAAATCGTATCTGACGGATGCAAGTTGATATACTCCTAAAGTTGTTTCTTTGATCTTTATTGATCCACTTGAAATATGAAATAAAGAATGAAACATTATGATATTTACAAATTGATCCACTTCAAAAACGATCGGTTTGATCAATCAATATTGATCCACTAATCTTTATCTGAAGACAATTCAACCATGCTTTCAAAATTGAAACGAGTGGCCAAGTCATGGTCATCAGAATCAAACCTAGCCACTTTTAAAAAATTGTTGGTTTCCTGTCATTTTTTACCACATTTTATAATGTAAAGATTGCTTATTTAAAAACCTTTCACAAAATTAATAATCTGTTAATAGGTATTCACCGACAAATTTGGAATTTCTTTTGGCATGCATGTATCGATGAATGTTTTTTTCAAAATTCTGTCTCCATCGAGTAACCATTGAAGGTCAGAATAAATCTCACAAAATGTACTCATGAAACTTGACATATATCATCTCAAATACATAATGTTTTAAAAGGTTTTCAACAATATCATTACTTTACTAAAATCTTAAAAGCTAAACAGATGAATTATGATGAGTAAAAATTTTGAAAATATTTCCTCAGGCAAATCACAACCCAGGATATTACTACTATTCTGCCTGATTTAATATAAACAAATATTAATTTTTTGGCTCTACTTGCAGAGTTAAGGTATGAAAATATATATATATATATATATATATATATATATATATATATATATATATATATATATATATATATATATATATATATATATATATATATATATATATATAATTAAGGAAGGCATGGCTGTCTTCTTAAGGGAGGCAAATCATACTTTGCTTCATTTGAATGACTCCCCTTCAATCAATGCGTTACCAGCAATTGGAGAAAGCGAATTTGTGGCACAAGGCCATGGTGATGAAGTGAGCCGAGTGGAACTATTTTGTTTAATGATTACAGAGTCAAATTAAATTGCAGTCGGGAAAAAGTTGCCATTGTTTCTTGTTGATTATGATATGCCAACAAACAGGGGAACGGGGTTCGGGTTAGGTATGTCGGTTCTATCGCTACATCTCGCATACAAATGATTGACGAGTAATGAAAAATAATTTTAATATCAGCTGTTTTATTTCAGTAACAACGAGTTTTTGGTTCGGGGGGGTGTATTTGTTGCCTCTTTTTTTTAGGTTTTATTTTTTGCTTCCGTTTTTTGTTTTGTTAATATTCACAAAGTTCGACCGCTGGAATTCTTGTAAAGAATTGGATGTCATTCTGTTTAATAGCAAAAAGCACCTGAGTTTATCAGGATTACTTTAACATCCTCTCCTGTAGTCTGATTTGGTTGGGAAGGATTCAATTGCCAAAAACTAAGGGTAGAAAACCCATGGCTGACAACACGTTCCAAGTTGTCATCCTTCCTCTGCTTGTGGTTACAATAGAATTAGCAAACGTTCATAATAAATGATTTGCCTGGCTTTTTAAAAGACTATCTTCAGGAATTTATGTAGCGTGACAGGTTTGGCAACAATGCATTTAAATACTATTTAAATTTTTCATGTCAACCATGACCAACAAATCTAAGGGAGGCTACTCTTTATTTTAAATCAAAGTTGAGTTTTTATGTACGAACGTGAAGAGAAATTGATTGTTTTAAAATAAAATGTCGAAAACATCGTGTGAGTGAACAATATCTTCTATAACTTTGTCAATGAAATAAAGTATTTATATCCCTCCTTAGACTACTTTTAATAAGGATATTTAATGATAGCTAACTCAAAGGGGAGATGATGTTCAAATGGCCACTCGGCGGGGGTGGTGAATGTCGAATTGGTTGGTTTATTATCGTAACATCATCGACAAATGGAAACATGTTAATCCATTTGTTGGCTTCAAACTGTAGAATAAGCCAGACACAATGCAAAAGTACTTTCTCTCTGTTTCTCCAAATCACTTTCAGGTAGTTTTCTACAATTCATTTCTAAGACCCGCATCTACTTTTCTTTTGTACCTTCCCTCTAGCGCCAGATAGAATTGTCAGAGGATATTTAATGCCAAAATAATCGGTAACTTCACCTGCCTGTACTGAATTGCTTTATGTTGTAAGCCAACTTGGTAAGAAGCTTATCGTTTGGGGAGGGGGTTACAATCGAATACCAAGTAAATTCCAAGAATGAAGGAGGGAAAAGACTTCAACATACAAGAATCATTCTTTGACTTTTGAAAATCCACAGAGAAAATGTAAAACAAGTTTCATGTCTAATGGAAAGAATTCCAGACAGTACTTTTGTAATGACAACAAAATGGTGTGTGAACCTCAAAACGTTTGTCGTTTGCTTCAGTGAAATTTCTGCTTCTGAAATTCTCTCTTGTGATTCGTCAGTTTTTTTCACCAATGAAACCGTCACGACGCTATAATGACAAGTGTAATAATAGTGTAGATTCTAAGACATCAGTTACCAGTTACTACGTAACGCCTTCGTTCCACTAGTGACTCGATAACCGGAAATGTGCCCATCAAGAGATCGGACCCCGGAAAAGTACCCACCACGAATGCGTCAAGGGAGGAAAACTGCCCATCAAAATGTCTCGAATTTTTTGAAGGAGAAAAGGTGCCTCTTTCATAAGGCTTTATTTAAAATTTTAGGCACGACTTAGCCACGGTGGTCGCGATTGGAATTCTGAGTGTGAAATGAATAGAAATAGGCAAAAGCAAAACTATTCATTCAAAATAACAATAATACAATGTTTTCCTTTCATTAATTCTCTTATTTATCTTCTTTTTTTAAAATAAAAGATTGATTTTGTGGGTGTTTATCACATACTGGCCGTCTCGAATTTATCGAGGGAGGTAAAGTACCGTTCTAAACATGAATTACTGCTGTTTTTCTTTCACGAATTCTTTTATTTTTTTTTTTTTTCATTTTGATTAATAAACATTTGAAAGAAATAGACATCGAAGCAAAACAATCTCATTTCCCTCTGCAAAACAACCCTATCTACTATAAAGGACATCCACTTGTCTAGAGACTTAACTAGGATGTGTCAGAGAAAAAAGCCTTTCTATTTAATACACAGTAATAACCCCACCTAATCTCCACTTATACTCAACTATTTCTCTACCCCAATTCAATCATTTCTCCCAAACCAACTTTCACATTCAAAGCTCTGACGAAACCAAGGACAGGGGAAACGTTTTAAGCTATGACACTCTTTAATAATAGAAATGAAAAAATTGAGATGTATCAAGTTGTCTCAAGTCTTTTTCCTTTTCCATTCTGTCAAGTTTTCTATTATATATCTATCTATCTCTCTCTCTCTCTCTCTCTCTCTATATATATATATATATATATATATATATATATATATATATATATATATATATATATATATATATGATAGAATCAGCATTCGACAGATGGAAAGAAAAAGTACTCGAATGTGCAAATGGAGAAAGTCCAACGGGTGAAATGCTTTGAACACTCTCAAAAACGACTCTAGCACTAAAGGATTCTCAAGTATTAGTAGATCTCTTGGAACTTCAAAACTAATTTGTTATTGTCCCGATTGATAAAGCGGCAAATAATATAGCATTTATAAGTAAAAAAAAATGTTATATTCAATAACACCATAATCCATGTATAAAGTATCTACTTGTGAACCAGATATTTTATTAGATAACATCCTTTTATGAGAAATGCTAGGACTTCAATTTAATTTTAAAAAGCAGAAGTTACCAATTATGTATTGGATACCAAAAATGCATGAAAATCCAATAGGTGCTCCCTTTGTTGTAGCCTCTAGAGTTTGTAGTTCTAAACCTATTAGCCAAATTGTTTCTAAATTTTTTATTAATGAACAATAATGAATACAATCAAATATAGAAATTTCATAATAAAAGTAAATTCTATTGTAATTCAAATCTCTTTTGGGTTGTAAATAAATCTACGCCCGAAAAGAAAAATTACATTATATAAATACCTTAGAGGAGCTAGATCTATCTCAATTTACGATTTTAGTACTTTTTACACAAAGATTCCTCTTGAAGATCCTATTAGATAATAAAATAAAGTAATAGACTTGGCATTTGCTGGAGTGAATAATAAATATATTGGGTTTACAAGCTATAAAGCTCTCTGATGTGCTCTACCCTTACAGCGATTGTTTGTCGTCTTTTTGGGGAATGTTACCTTAAAATAGGAAATAAAATATTTCATCAGATTATAGGTGTCCTTATGGAAATTGATCCTGCCCTCTTCTGGGCAAATTTGTATTTACATAGACACGAATATTCATCCATGTCATCTCTAATTGGAACTAATATAAAATGAGCTCATTCATTTTTAGGTTATACCCGTTTTATTGATGACCTATGATCTCTTAATGATGGCGGAGAATGCAGAAAGTCGTATTGTAATATTTTCCCCCAAGGATCTCGAATTAAAATGTGAACATAAATGAATGCCAGCAACGTTCCTAGATTTAGGTAATGAGATCGAAGATGGAATATTTGTGAACAAACTCTGATAAACTAGATTTCTGTCCGTTCTGTATCGAACGAATGCCCTTTAGAACAAGTGATGCTCCATACTATATATTCTATGGAACAATATTATCCGAACATTTGAAAATAGTTAGAGAAATCTTACATTTATTGATTCCATACTGAAAATTGTTTCTTTAGTTGTAAGAATGGTCAATCAAGGCGGCAAAATCAATGAAATTTTTAGACATCCTGGTCACTTTAAAATTCGTCAGCATGGCCATAATGAAATAATGACGAAAATTAAAGAATATGTTAACGGGGGTTTAAGAATGGAATAAATGAATAATGTATGTTGAAATAAACCGTTTTGTATCAATGTTAGATGAATCAGGTAATCAAAAGAGATGGATCCAATCTTTGTCAGTGGGAAAGATCATTGTATTGAGTGGAACTAGGGAAAGGGGAAACATTTGGCTCTGATTGGTAGTTGGGTGGGTTAGGAGATCGAACACGGAATGCCATGTAACAAATTGTCTAAGTATATTAATGGAATAGCCTGATGGAGTTTTACAACCCACTAGAAAGTGGTTTCGTTCCGTTTTAACCATGAATATAGGGATAGTTTATTATTGGGTGATTAAAAATGATTAAAAAAATTTTTTTTTCAAACTCGTGGAAGCTTGATGGTATACGACGTGGAAAAATTAACTTTAAGGTTAGTGGAGAATTGTCAAATTCTTCGGTTGAATATGTTGGTAAAGAATCAATTCGAAGAAGTTTTTCTGTGTGATTATTATTCTTAAAGATGATATAAGTTGGTTTGGATGCAGTCTGAGATTAAGACAGACATAACGGATTTAATATTCACATGGATGGACATTCAATAGAAATATGAACAAGCGAGTTGTTGTTAAACTAACTGATCCCTTATCGTTAAGAACGTTTATTTGGTTACCTACATAAGTAAGACCTGTTTCAAAAAAATGACACGTAGCATAAAATATCATTACACAATACTCTGTATAAGATAACGAATTACCTGTATGACAAAAGCTATATATCAAACCATAACTAGAAGGAGGTGACGTTTGATCAACATTACCGGGGTGCCATATTGTCTTTTAAAATCCCCGAAACGGTTACATGGTAAGTAACTGATCCCGACAATATAAAAAGTGCACATTGTACCGGAATAACAAAGTATATGTAAAACGGGGGGGGGACGGAAAATTACATAAATTGGATTGACAGATATTAGGAAATGGGTGTCTGAAGTGACACAGTTTTTGAATTTTTTTTGTTTGTCTTTTTTTTCTTTTTTTTTGTGGTTTGTTTAAGCTGTATAGATTTCTGGAATTCATATATATATATATATATAAATGATGATACGAGATGAGTTACATTAATTGATTTCACAGCTCCAAGTTTCTTGCAATGGACTAAAAGAGGCCCGCATTTATCGGATGAAAAGTATTTCTGTAGCTATTAAACTGTCTGTACTTTGAGAGAATATTCAGTTTTTTGGTGGGGGTTTCCTCCAACTTGAGAGAAATGAGTCGTATTTGAGATTATTCACGCTGTTTTTTCAATGTTATTTTTTATTTTAGTTACAATGAATTGTGTCTAAGCGTTGTTATGAGTCAGTTAAGATGCTCGCATGTTTCTCGTATATCTTAAATTATCTATGTTCTTGGTTCAAAAAAATCTCTACGTTAAATCGGTATCCATTTTGAATTTTCACAGGTATTTTCCTCATTTTCTGTTCTTTTATTTATTTATTTTTTCTTAAAATCATTTTATCTTTGTGTTTGTATTTTAAGTTCTGGACTGGTTGGTTGCATGTTTGTGTGTGTGTGTGTATATATATATATATGTCTATTTTTACATACGCTCATCTACCATATTATTATCACTGTTATTTTTCATGTAATGAGTTTCGGTTCATCTAGAATGTGTGTATGTTTGTTTTGTATTGTGGTTGTTTGGTTTTGATTATTTATTGCGTTGTTTTATATATATCTACTATTGGATGAAACAAATAAAACCGACCTAATTTCAGGTTTGAAGTTATATTCAGTTTCAACTCACTGGAATTTATAAAGAAACTTTTTTTTTTTCTTTTTTTTTTACATATCTAGAAATGCCGAAGGTTTATTTCAGAAGTACGTGTTCATACCAGTGTAACAGAGGGCATCAACAAAAACGATCACTTCCATAAGAATCGGATATTAGTTGTCAACTAATTATTAACACCGATCACTGTTGATTAGAATTATTTTTCATTAATACAAAATATGGGAAATCTTCAGCGTAGTTCAGTTGGCCGATGATAAAACTAGATATTTTCCCTCAAATTATCTGCATTTGACAAGAACTTTTATTTTTGAATTTCAACTCTGGAACTTTAATTCTTTAAATTACTGTCATTATTGTTTTGTTTTTATTTCTGAATATAGGAAATATCGACTTAATAACAGCCAAAATCTGTTATAATAGATGAAAATGGGTTTTTCTTTGTTTAGGGAAAATCAGGCTTTTTTTTTTATTTCTAAAAAAAAAAAAAGAAATTTATAGAATCTAACGATATTTTAAAATCAGGTGTCAATTTTCCAGTGAGATTCTTTTACCATACCTATTTTAAAGAAAACCTGGACTGGTCTCTCTTAGTGAGTGATGAATGTAGTATTTCTCATTGTCTCTCAACAAAATAATGAAAATAAGACTTTCTTAAAAAAAACAAAGGAGGTGCAGGGAAAATGGAATCTGAACTTGCATTCACTCTATACGAACATCCTTTGGAAAGACATGAATTCCCCCCCCCCCAAAGCTATGGGTAAATAGCCAAGCAGACTGGGCTCTTTAGCCTGGGTTGGCCACCAATCTTTGACGGACAACTCTGGATTCAAACCAAGACAGTCTAACCCTTCGTTTGGTGATGCGAGAGGTTAACGAACAGAGTAGGGAGCCAGTTCCCGGAATCTACTGTCAACAGGGCTCTGAATCTACGACAGGCGTAGCAAGCCGGAAGTAGATTATAAAATTGTAAAAGAAAAAATAAAGGTAAAATGACCTCCCCACACCTCGTGGACAAATGGAAAAAAACAATTTTTCCTTAGAAAAGAAAAAGGATTCATCATATTATTGATTCCATTCTTCCAGCCCTTCGATCTTGGTTCGTTTTTTGATTAATAAACGAGTAAATTGTTTCTTGGCTTCTCTGACCAGACATAGTGAAACAACTAAGACGCTTAGTGGTTTGACGTCCTACTTTTTAAACCGAACAATGCGAGTGCCATATTGAATTGCAAATTTACGGAATTTGTACTATGCTAGATCGCACGGACAGGCCGTTATTTCCTACCTACTAACAAAAGCAAAATTTGACAATTGAAAATTGAGTGTTTTAGTGTGAGGAATCCGTATCCTGGAACTTAACGCTAAGCATCCACAGCACTTCATGATATAGAAACGGTTCCATCTATATCAAGGGGGTGGAGTCAGCTGATTTGCATAAATTCAATTTCTAGCACCTATAATGAATTTTAAAAGGAATGTTTCCCACTATTCCTATACATTCAAATATTTTAGTGCACTTGAGGCCGATTTTAGCTGTTTGAATCTCTGATCTTAAAATGGGATATCAATTTTCTAAGCAGGAACGACTGAATGTCGCTTTTATAGTTCGATGCAGACGAGTTGCAGCCCCATCTGACAATCTATAAGGCAACTTCATTGGAAGGAACTGCGAATGGTGCAGACCCCCTTACCAAATGGGGTCTGTGAGTAGATCTTCACTTTGCTCCGACAAAATATTTCTTCCGGTTTCTGTCGCAGACATTTGGGTGTACCTTTGACCCTACTCCTCTTCGTGCTATTTTTACTTCAAAGATATAATTTAGGGTCAGTGTTTAGGTTTAGGGTTAATGATGCAATTACAGAAAAAGATGAAACATTTTTTTTCATGTTTGCAACACTAAATGAATATACAATTGGAATTGATAAATTTTCTTTGTCCTTCTTATTGAATTTCTCCGCACAAATTCGTGTAAGTAAGTAAAGTCTATTTGTTGCAAATTACTGGTGGAATTTTTGAGAATTAGTTGATCCTGTGTGAACGTTCACGTATATGTTTGAATTTCTATGAAACGATTTTCTTGAATAGCGAATTCGTTTCTGTTGACGAGTCCATAATTCAAACGGTAGGTAGATTTTGTCTTCTTCAAATGGAAGAATTCATTGTTACGAGACAAAAACAGAAAGACCAGACTGTTCATTATGTAAGTAGATAACGAAATAAGACCAATGAAGATTATCCAATGATGATCCACGCTATTTAATAAACGCCTGTATAATGTTAAACGACTCTAGCGTTGCTATAAAAAATAAGATTAGAGATCTTCTAGTCTGAAATTGATAATGAAGTTGAAGAAAAATTGTTTCAATGTCGCTTATGTCGCCGGAACCACGAGGGGAAGCTCCCCCACCCCACTTTCTTGGTGTGGAACAGCTGTATGCCCTATATGAAAAAAAAGTGTAAGACCTACGGAATAAGAAAATATTTATTTCTAATCACCAACAGGATGAAAATTTTCTGCAAAAACCACTATCTGGACAATAGTAGACAACCCAGTGTTGCCAAATTGACCCTCTTTTTCGACTAGATCGAGCGGATTTTTCTCCAATTTATCCGATAAGAATCGACAATGGACGAAAATTTGTAAAAAAAAAAAAAAAAAAAAAAAAAAAAAAATTATTTTCTTTCAAGAAAATTAGGGGAGCGGATCCAGGAAATTTCTGTTACTCTCCCTGTATAGTAACTATTTGTGACTCAATTTTCATTCAGCTTTTAGAGACAATGGCGTTGGCAGAGGTGTGCGCTCTCTTGGTGCCTTCTGAGTGGTTTGAGTTTTCCCTTTACGCAATGACTGGTGAGCATAGGATTTTCACATGAATACATCAAAATACATCATTCGACTTGTACAATGACCAGAATCAGCCATAATAACAAAAGAAATTGAAATAATAAATATTCTGTGCCACAAGTTCTTGATTTCTACAGAGACCCAGGCTTTTTGTCCAAGGATATTAGAGCAAGGTGAACCCAAACTGTCTCAGCTGGAGTTTCAATTCGGCTCGTTAAGTCCATTCTCTTCGCTGTTAACTGTTCTACCTCGAACCTTGAATAAATTGTGAAATAAGGGATTTTTTCTATCGTGCCATGAACTTCTTTCACCAACGTTCGGGACAGGTCACCATAGACAAACTGACTAACTGAAAGCCCCCAACACAAACTAACCTTTGCCAGGATTGACCGACTAACTCTAATCCTTAAACCTAACCCTATGTCATTATTCGATAAGATAAAAGCTGAGTCGCCAAAATCTCAACTTTTTTCATTCATATTTACCTAGCAAACAAAATACAGTAATAGCTATAATTGTTTAGCGTGGTGAGGACTCTAGAAAAAGCAATCGAACTAAGATTTCGAATGCTCAAGAAAGGTAGGCTCTCTGCTTTGGGGGTTATGAAGTACTAAGCTAGATAAATATCTTAAAAAGTCCCTTTTAATCGCTCGGCTACCTTGCACGTCAAACTAGTAGTAAAATGACAGACTTTTTTTTATAGTTTTCACCCAATCAATAAGGTTTTAGAACCTCGAAAATGATATAAAAATTGGTATCGGATACACTTTATTGGATTAACATAGATAAACTTTCTCTTTTCCTTTAAGGTAAAGAGAAAGGATCTCCTCTTTTACTCATAAACAAATGTTGCTTTCTCTTTCCCCGTTTCTATCAGAAACTGCCACCAGAACTGTAGACATGAGTTTCTTCAGTTTTTAAGCTGCTCTGACTGGCTGATTATGAATGTATCACATTTACAGGAGCTAGAGGGCTGAAAATTCAAACATTTGCTTGTCTTAAAAAAAACTTGTTTTTCCAAATCCCACAATAAATTTTTTCGTGATGGGTTCGATTTGCGATGCAAGTTTATGCTAAATCGGTTGCTTAGTTTGTAACCAGAAGCATTCACGTTAGTTTTCGAATACTCAGCTCGGTTTTTTTTTAATGATCACTGCCCAACAATTGGCGAAAGAGGGTTAGAGTAACCTGTTCATTTGTTACCTTTTTTCCAATTTTGCAATAGGTCATCCCCAGCAAAACATTCTGCCAAAAGATGTTGGTCAAGTGACGGTTTCTATTGAGTGACTAACCAAACCTGTTGAATTGATTTCTTTTTTGCGATATTATCCAATTATCCAATTATTAATCGAAAAGCCCCTTCAGTGTTTATTCGTTTGGTGGCCTTGCATTTGGCACACATGGTCGACATTTTCTTTTTTTTGTTGGACTAAGCAAATTTTATTTAAAAGTTAGAAAAATCAATAAAATTTGCTTAGTCAAATTGAAGACCGCCAAACGAGTACAGTGAAGGCACTTTTCGATTATTAATTATTTGGGGAGTGTGAGAGTCAAAACTAAGAGCACGTAATATGGAATCAGCGAACAGTTCAAATTCTGGCTAGGCCTTAGGGAAAAGCATGGATCCATTACTTCTCCTCCCAAACTATAAGTAAATAGCGAAGTTGACTGGAGTCGTGGTTGGCAACTAGTCTGAGACGGACAACTCTAAAATCAAAACAGGAAAATCCAACACTTAGTCCAGTGTCGATATGTTGGCAACTGAAAGTTTGGGAATGTTTCCGAAATGAACGGTTAACGGGGCTCTGAACTTACGACTGGCGTAGCAAGCCGGAAGTGTTTTATAATGAATAGCGCGAGTACAATGAAGGAGTATAGAAAGAGACGGGCGAAATACCAGCACTGTTTCCAGTTCCCCACGACACCTAGAGTACAAATGGAAGAATTTAAAAAGCAAACTTTGGCATGAATTCACATTTATGGAACACCCAGTGATAAACACTTTCACTATGAACGGCAAGCAAGACTCTGCCTAGTTTGCATGCTCACTAACAAATTTCTGAAAATCCATTGGCCATCTGCTTGTATTTATACACCAACAATTCCCAAATAATATAACCACAGATACTTATGTAATAACTAGATAGATGCAAACGTTACCAGCGCCATCTTCTGCACTGTTAGAGAAATGTAAGTGCCTTTAAACTTTACTCTGCTCTGATGTCAGTGTTTCTCTACAGAGGAAACCACAAGGACCCAAGAACCGACACTGCGTCAACATCTCTCAAAATAAGCCAATCGTGCTTGAACCAATTCCGTACGAGTTCGTCGCTTAAAAAGTCTGAAGAAAAAAATCTGACTTTTACAAGTCGGAGGGAAATTCCAGACACAAAGAAAATGGATTCTACATGGACTTACGGACGGGAACTGGTCTGCTTTCAAGAAAGGATCTTCCCTTTTACTAACAGAAATCCCGCCTTTTTAGTTTTTACTTAGTTTTCTCTTTATGGGGTTTGTATTTACATTCAAACCCGTGTCCTTACGCAGGCTACGACTTCAGCCGTCCATACCCAAGCTCGGTACATCATTTTACTACTTACTCGGTCTGGGTTTGCGATACTTGAAATAGACTTAAAGGCGACACGCACCCGAAATGGTGGCACTCTTCATCCTACGCTATTTTACTAATAGCTGGGAGAGAGAGGGTTTTTTGCATTCATTGCACTTAAACTGGCTGCAGCTTCAACCATCCATGCCCTGTGCTATTTTTTTTAATGTTTCTGTTTTTGTTTTTTGTTGTTTTTTTTCCTCAATCCTGTGTTTCAATTGAAGGAAAATTTTATAAACAATAACTTCAGCATGGCACCATGACGAAAAGGGCATTTTTCTTCTTACTCTACGCAGAAAAGCAATTTTCGGACTAGATAGTCGGTATCAATGGAAAAAAAACTCTTATTTCGAATTTTTCGAACTTGGATGAATTATTACAATGCTTCGCCACAGTGAGCACTTGGCTTGTTCGAATGACTTATTAGAACAGGAAAAAAACACTTTTCTATGGGGGGGACGCCGGTGACTTTTGCTACAATGCTATGTATCAGGATTCATGCAATTTACAGTGTCTTATGTTTTACAAGCACACGGATATACTGGTACAAAATTTATGAAATTGAGAATATCGAAACTAAATAGATAATAAATGAAATGTTTTAAGTTTTAATTTCTCGCTGAATTTCTGAGATTCATTTGAACTGGTGTCCTCATCTTGGTTATTATTGTCACAACGATTCGGTTAGTGTAACCTTCTGTGAACTTCGAAACGAACCCAGTGAACTGTGTTCAAATTGGGTTCCGTGTGTTTCCAAGGGTTCAGCGAAAGGGACATTTTTGCAAAATACTTCAGAATTCAGATTCTGGGGGACTGTCTAAGTCCTTGTTGCAACAAGGAGTTCAATCGTTCGAAAAACTTATTTTTTATTCTATTTTAGAAACCCTTCTCAAAACTATAGACTATATTTGATAGTTATTTATTACATGAACGATTTATCTATTCTCGGCTTTTTCATGTGTTTTTGTATTTTCATCCATCTTATGCGATAATTAATTATTCATGATATTAACACATTATGACTCTTAACTAAATTCCAGATACTTATTTGTTAGAGTTACGTTAAAATCGAAGACTCCTTGGTTATTTACGCCACATAGATGCTGGTCAGTCAGTCAGTCATATGTCTATTGAGTAAGATTCGTTACTCTTCCATTCGGATGTGTATTTTCTACTTTGGTTTTGGCCAAAATCCGATAGTGACATGCATATGTAGATATAGTTATAGATATATATATATATATATATGGGGATATCTCTCATTTGACAATGCTTCTATCAATCCATCTATGTGATACCGCTTCTGTGTTTTTCGCTGAAGCAGAGTAAAGTTATGCCCTGGTCTTCGCTTTACGCCATTTCTCCGCTCTTACAGAAGTATATGTATGTGCATATAAGTTCCTTATACCAATTTTTGTATGCGTCATACACACCTTATCAACCCTGTAAATTATTAGCCAAAAAACAATATACAAAGGTTTTCAGAGAGATAAACAGAATGAATAAATGTTCATGGTATTTCGCCTTCTTTTAAGGGAGTAATGAAATGCTCAGTAAATTTAATCAAGTACCTCGTTCTTGTAGGCTATGGTATGAATGTTTGTAATTCCTGTCAGTACATTTTTTCGAAGGGATAGCCAGTTTTATACTTGGCCAAGAGGGGCGCCTAAAACTATGCAAATAGGTACAATAGCATGAAAATATGAGTACATACGTGCTAAGATACATATTAACCAACTTAGATCTGTGTGTACAGAAATAAGTGACAATGGCGTTAACGAATCTATCTATATAATGAACAGTGGGACTTCTGATTTGTTTCTGTTTGTAAATTCTGCTAGAGCGTACAGATACAATATTTTGATCTAAGGCAGAGGTGCATGTTTATTTATCTGCATTCCCACGACTGCTAATGTGACATGAGGTCGAAACCTATGGTCGAGTTTAAGGTGCACAGACCAGGATGCAAGAGTCTCAAAGCCCCTGCAACCGATGTCAATAGGACATCAGATCAGGATGAACTTGGTCACAGGGCGAATTCTATGCAAGCTCTGAGGACGAATCCCGAGCAAACTGGACTATGTCCTCAGGGTCGGGAGCAATTTGGGACAGTGATGATCGACTTTTCACATCGAAGGCTCAAATGTACAGATACTGAGGACCAAGGATTGTCTCTTTGAAACTAAGCCGAGCGCACCAATACTCTGATTCTAGGCAGAAGTGCCAATCCAAACGTAGATAATACTACCATTTTTACGGGTAACAAGCTAGATAATAAAACTAACTCGTGTTCAGTATCTGCTCTTAAAGGATGAGCGTTTCTTCTATCATGAATCGAAAACTTAGATGATAACAGGGAGAAGATGGGTGTTGTAATAACCAGGAGAGGAAGAAAAAGGAATTAGAGGATGAAGAGAAAGAAAAGTGAGGAAGACAGCAGAAAACAGCAGAAGAAAATAAATTAGAACGAAACTGTCAAACAAATTAAACAAGCAGTCGGATCAAAACGGTAGGAAAGACATTCTGCATTATTCAAGCAAATCTCGTTAACGATTCTAATCTCGCAGGTTTCTCTCGTTAAAAGGTGTTAATGATAAGTCTCGTTTTAACTGGATTTGTTTTGTATCATCCTAGCTACTAGCTATGTACAAAGAATACTTCATTAATGATTCACGTTTTTGAAATTACGAACTTAAAAAAATTAAATGATGGAAAAGATAAGGATTAACTTCTCTTTTTTTTTTTTGTCATTTTAGGTCTAGTGAAAAAAGAATAAAGCATTACATTTTCTATTGATTTACGAATATAAGTTTTTGTTTTTTTTTCTTTTTGTCGGGCGAAGTTTTAATCATTGTGTGCTGTTTGGTCGGACAATTTTCTCCGTACATGTTGCCCATAGAACATCCGAAAAAGGTCGCAGAGTACATGGTCGAAACTTGTGAAAAGATTAGCCACTTACCTGAGAAAAATCTTTGGACTAAACTACACACATTGATGTGAAATTCTTATCCATACAGCCTGAATTACAGATTTATGAAAGAGCTTTCTTTGAACTAATTTTGTTCGTAAATAGGGAACTCTAGAGCTGTTTTTTCGTTTTTTGCAATGTCCTTTTTAAGATTGTTTAAGTATGTGATACTCACCGGTAGAGATTGTACTGTCAACAAACAAGTGACCAAAATAATCAAATAAACCAATCTTTGCAAAACAATGATCATTATGTTGAATGTAGAGAGACAAGCCGACACGTATAAAGGTTATGTATGCACTCTCTTTCTCTCTTAGCGACTGTCAAGAGAAACACTGTGGCTCTACATTTATTGTGATTTCGGGCAAACCAGAGCCGATAAACACCTGACAAGTTTCTTGCCTCACGCAGCAGCAACAAATGTCACAGCAGATAAATTTAATTTAATTTAGTTTTATTACTATTTGCTGTATGAGAAACGAGCACTTGAATCGATTTTTTTTGTTCAACTCTTTAAGTGCCTCCCACCACCTTGAGTGTTTTAATCGTTGTTTTTAAAACTTTGAATTTAATATAATTTGCTCAGTCTGACACAAGACCACAAGTGCAGCTCTTGGTGTTCCTAAGCGGTCACCAATCGTAGCTTAACTGAATCAGGTTTTATGCGTCGTAATTTCAATGATCAAACGAGAACCGGTGCTTTGAGCTTAAGCAGTCTGATACACGCTTATTTGGTGGGAACTGGAGCTTCCGATATTGACCGTAAATTTTCTGCTACTCGCGTATTTGGTTGGAACCAGGGCTTTGGGATGATTTGACTGTAAGCAATCCAATACTCATTCATTTGTTGGGAATCGGATTTCGGCTTAATTTGATCATAAATTTTCCTATATTCACTTATTTAGTGGGATGCGGGGTTTGGGATGTGACTTTACCCTAAGACTTTTAATACTCGCTCATTTTGGTGGTAACCGGGACTTTCAGTATTATTTGACCGCAAGTTATTTGTAGGGAACCGGGGCTTAACCATGAGCCTCCCGAGGCTCATATGTCGGGAATCAGGGATTTCAGTGTAATTTGACCGTAAGTTTCCCGATACCAACTTATTTGGTAGATATTAGAGCTTTTGACGGAACTTGACCAGAAGCTTTCCGATGCTTACTTATTTAGTGTGACAAGACAACCGATGGACATCACGACTCACGACATGGATCCCCCGAGATCACATGCGCAACCGAGGCCGGCAGAATGTTAGATGGAGAGATGAGCAAGACAAGTTCAGGAAGTACTGGCTCCGCGATGCCCATGATAGAAGTGTGGCAAATCCTGGGGAAGGTCTATGTCCAACAACGGACGTTAAGAGACTGATGATGAATTCAACCGTAGGTTCTCCGCTACTCACCAGTAAATATTGTGCTGTCAACCAACAAGAGACCGAAAGAACTAACACAGATACTGGCAAAACAATGGTCATTAAGTCGAATGTAAAAGGACGAACTGACACGTGAAAAGATTACGTTATACTCTCTTTTTCTCTGAGCAACTGTCAAGAGAAACACGGTGACTCTTCATTCACTTTCTGTTCTTGGGCCACGAGAGTCTAAACGTGACTTCGGGCAAACCGGAGACGATAACGCACACCCAGGGCCGGATTTACACCTTGAGAGATCCTGGGAACTTCCAGCTTATACAATGAATGAAAATACCTCATCATCAGCTATTTAGTGTCCGCCGTTGGACGTACACATCCTCCCCAAGATTCGCCAGACCTCTCTATCATGGGCGCCCCGGAGCCAGTGATTTCTGAATCTTATATTCTGTCGGTCCTGGTTTCGCATGTGATCGCTGGGGAACCACATTGTGAGTCGTGATGTTCAGTGGTTGTCAGCCATTTGAGTTTTTTCATAATGGATAATAATACATCGGACTGTTTTTTTTTCATCTAATATATTGTGCTGTTTTGTGTCCGTTTCGAGCTCGGTCCTCTCCTGTGTACGGTGCATGGTTCAAAATTCATACTCTCATTACTGCAGACCCGAATTACAAGCTGCAATTTTATCAATTCATTTGGAACAATTGAGGCGTCAAAATTAATTCCAAGCAGTAATTAATAATTTATTCTTTATTAATAGAACTAATTTTGGAATTTATATTCTATTTTTGTATAGAGGTTCCCTGAGGCAGTTACCCTTTTGTTCTCCTTATAAATCCGGCACTGGCTAGAATGATTGGCCCTATAAATTCATTTAACACATGACTTCTCTTATGGATTTTTCACCTGAAGATGAAGTTTTCACACTCTTCCCAAATCTGAAGGAAAATGATAGACGACCTCAATCCATCACTATTTGTGTTGTTTTTTATTCTTATTTTATTGCTATTTTTATTTATTTATTCATTTATTTATTTTTACACCGTTTGGTGCAAACCTGGATATATCTTCAGTGATGAAATCCGGATCTTTTAGGTCTTAATCAACATACACTCTCACCAGGGCGACCAAGCCCCAACTTGTGTCCAGATGCCCTGTTATGCCACTCGTCTCCCTTTTTTCAACCAAGGCCATCGTAAAGCTTTCTCGGTAGCTTCCAAGATTTTTCTGATCGCTTTTCGACCCTGCAGTCCACGTAAGGTCCGTAAGAGTCACTTAGGACCTGGTGAAGAGATTGACTCGCGAAGTCTCTGCACCTAACCTCCATTGGCTCGTAGCAGGCCTTCCACCGCTTTCTCAATCACTCGGCCACCAGTTGCTCAGACTTGGACCTCTTTCTTTCATGAGCCTACTCTATGCAGTCTTCCCAGGGGACAGTAAGCTCCATTAAAACCACCTGCCTTGTCGCCACTGACATCAAAACCCTGTCTGGATGACACAATGGTTTCTGGGAACTTTAATTGTCGGCCAGGCAGTTCCAATCTTCAGCTGCTGCAAGCAGTCCACCCTGTTTTTTGTTGGAATTTGACCTTTTCTCCTACTCAAACAAATATCATGGACCGCTTTGATGGGTTCTGATACTTGTAATCCACCTTCAATTACTTAAGTAGCAGTTTGATTTTACTATCAAGTATCCAATTATCACATTTCAATTAAATACTTACCCCGTAAATATAACGACTATAGCTACAATCATTGGATGACTCATCCAAGTAAAAGCAGAAGATCAGGAAGTAGAGATATGGGAACTACAGAATGGCATTGAGGTAAAACCTTTTGTAACAGACGAGAAATGTTGGAATTTGGTTGTAAGAAAAAAATTTCCTTTCCTAAAAAGAGCAGCATACAAGATGAAATTGCTGTTCGATTCCACCGACTTTTGTGAATCTCTATTTTCGACTACGAATATCATAAAACCAAGATATAGATCTCCTCTTACCGATGAGGATCTTGATTGTTTACGAACAGCAATATCATCTAATTCTCCTATGAGGCATTGGTCAAAGAAGTTCAGTGCCAAAAATCACATCGTGAGATCTTTGGAAGTTTTGTAAGGTATTTGATCTTTGAAATTTCATGTAGGAAAAACCTGCTTTATAAGATTATTTTATATAGGAATCAATGTTTTTTGTTTCATGTTCAAGTTTAACTATAAAGTTGTCTATTACCAGATATTTGTACGAGAATAAAAATCATAATTAAACTTTACTACTTTTCATCAGGGTCGTAACGAATGGTGGGTACCTATTGTGCCCCTAACACTTTCCCGTCATTACAGCCCATTATTTCGCATTGGGATTCAATTTTTAGTTCATTGGAATCAGTTTCGTTTTGTGTATTATGTTCATTATTCTACGTAGAAACTGATTTATCTGCCATCATGATCAAGTCAAACTATAAACTTGCCTAGATTTTTTTCCCTCCTATCAAACAATATCTAAAAGCTTGCTGTTTAAATATTCAGATATATCTTTTCATCAAGTCAAAATATAAATTTGACTTGAAAAATAAAAAAATCGATAGTTCAATATTTTAAGATTAATGTCATATGTGACAAGTATGATTATCTATAGTAGTTTGAGAATTTTTTTTCCGTAAGTGAGCCATTTTTATTTTTCCTTGCTTTCACGGATGCAGAATATGGTACTAAGAAACATCATAAAGAGAACGTCATTTTACATCCGTGTAAGCAAGGATCAACTCATTTTTAGGAAATCTCAAGAATGTATAAAGATTTCCTGAACATGTTTCCGCTACATTTATTGAGTAAGCGAGACAGCGTTGCAGTGGAGTACTCTCTTCATTATTCCTCTATGCCATCACTTTAAACCGTTATATATAATTAAAATTTCCCTACCATGATTTGAAAACACGAAGTGATTACTAGGCAGCTCTTTTAACAACTTGGCCAAACTTATATAGTCTTATATATGATCGAATTTATTATCATCAGTTGGAATAGAAGTACGGGTGGAGCTTAGCTCTGCAGCAATCTGACTTGCTGCATTTATATTTATGATAGTAGTAATACTTAACATATGTTAGTCTAAAAATTGAAAAAATGATTCTTTGAGATATCCTTTATGATCTGTGTAAGGCGTCTAAATTTAGATTCTATGCGAATGGAAACACCCGAATCTTAAACTACACGTGAAAAACAAGACCCAATTAAGATACAGCATAAAATTGGGTAATTCCTTATTTTACGTACAAGAAATAGTTCTCTGGGGGAATTTTTTCCTTCCGATTTTAGGTGCATTCGATTCATTAGACTTCCGAATCATCCAAAACAAAATTTTAAGGTTTCACGAGGGACGTTCTGTTTACAATGTAACCACATTGCCGAAATGGATCTTTCTAAAATTATTATTATTATTATTATCATGGGGGTACGGTTTACATGACTCCGTGCTAAAATGACTTAGCCACATGTTAAGATAAAAATAAAGATTAGAGAATTCATACAAAATAAAATCGGATCAAAGGGAAGATAATCCACATAAGCTGTATTTCCATCTTAAAGAATTAAGTCCCCAGTGTACCATTATTGTAATTGCATGGTTAATACACATCTCTCGTAAAACCATTAATTTTTTGACAAAATGTAACTTTTCGGATGGTACTTATCGAAGTATTTTTTGTGCGTTAAATAGGAAATTACTTGAAATTATAAACGGAATAATTTGTATATTTGTGCTAAATAAATGAAAGTTGAAATGAGGCACTGACGAAAAAATAATACGTGAGCAATGGTCGATGCGATTTTTTACAGTCCGTTTTCGCCACAAAAAAGCAATTTTGTAGCTGAAACACCAAATAGATGGTATGCATTCCCAGAGGCATAGCTGGAGATCGGGTGGGGGGATCGGCTCCTTAGGTCCATCCCATCCAACATTCAGTGCATTGGTTCCCAACCTGGTGAGTCTAAAAAGCTATTTGGAGTTTGTTGAGTTGGCAGAATTTTCAAAAGCCTAGCAAGAGATTTGGGGGCTCGGTGGGTGATTCGACTCCTTGGGAGGGCCTCCAACCTTTAGTGGGGTTCGTTATTGTATAT
Source organism: Thysanoteuthis rhombus (assembly GCA_963457665.1). Taxonomy (NCBI): domain Eukaryota; kingdom Metazoa; phylum Mollusca; class Cephalopoda; order Oegopsida; family Thysanoteuthidae; genus Thysanoteuthis; species Thysanoteuthis major. Next base: position 11,113,083 of record OY735207.1, on the reverse strand, counting down.
TGCTAGTAGAAATGCCGTAAACAATCTTCCTCAAAACTTTTTGGGATCTCCCTCCATTGATATGAAATCGTTCCCACCTCTGAGAGCCAAGTGACATCACGTGCGTGTAATGTTAGCGAACATTAAATGATTGGAAAAGAATATATGGAATCAAATAAAGCCAATATATTAGATCAATAAATCCAAAAAATAAGTGAAAAAATTTGAGCACCAAAAATTAAATGAAATGACATTGCATATTGGTAATTTGTGAATCAATAGAAAATATCAATCATCATCAGTCTTTTATTGTCCGTCGTTGGACATATTCCTTCCGCAGGAATCGCCACAATTCTCTATCATGGGCGTTACAGAGCCAGTATTTTCTGAATTTGTCAAGTTCGTCTCTCCATCTTGTATTCTGCCGGCCTTGGTTTCGCATGTGATCTCTGGGGATCCATGTTGTGAGTCGTGATGTCCATTAGTTGTGTGCCATTCTTGCAACATGATCGGTCCATTGCCGTTCAGGTTTTCTAATAGATTCTATGTCTCAGACTCCTGTTTCCTTCCTGATATACTGTGCTGTCTTGTGATCTGTCCATGCAAGGTTGGGCATGATTCTCTCACGTGTGCCTTGTATGCTTCTCAGTTTGCAGGGTTGTCTCTTCGTTAGGTTCCATGTTTCATCTCCATAAGTGACTATCGGGAGGATGTGTTGGTTGTATACCCTTCTTTTTAGGATTGATGGGATTGACTTGTTTGTGAAGGTTGAGCTTGCTCTGCCAAAGACTGGCCATCCTAGAATGATTCTTCACTTGATCTCTTCTGTAGGTTTCATAGAGATTCGTTGTCCTAAGTAGGTGTAGTGGTCTACTTTCTTCAGTTTTGCATCTTTGATTTTGACAGTTATGTTCTTTTTCTCGATGTGATTATTGCACATGACTTTCATTTCACTGAAATTAATGTATAAACCAACTTTTTTGCTTTCGTCGTTTAGTTCATCTAGCATTAGTTGGCGGTCGTGTAGGTTACTCTGCGAAAAGCCTAGTAAATATAAATTGTATTTGCGATAGATTTTAAACTAAATCTGCCTCTTTAAAACACTTTCCTGCTACTTGCAATTCGCTTCTGGCAATCCTGAAGTCACGGTGCATTGTATCTTGAACATATCCTTACAAGTTTTACTGATTTATTGATTTATTTATTGTTTATAATGAAATGAATCTCAAGCAGTAATTAATTTCTTATAGAAAAAAAAATCATTTCGAATCACCTGGCCCTGCACATACCTGACAAGTCTCTCTCCTAACACAACAGAAACAAATGTTACAGTGGATAAATTCTATTTTATTGTCCTATTATTACATGCCGTATGAGAAACAAACGCTTAAATCAATTTCATAGTTTGACTTGAAGTTCTTAATCATCTCCAGTGTTTTAATCATTTTTCTCAACTTCTGATTCAATAAAATTCGCTCAGTCTGACTTAAGACCACAATGCAGCACTTGGTGTTCCTAAGTAGTCTCAGCAGTACTGATCAGGTTTTACGTGTCGTAATTTCAATGAGCAGACGAGAACTGTTGCTTTTAGCGTAACTTGAGTGTAAGCAGACTGATACACGCTTATTCAGTGGGAACCGGAGCTTCCGATATAATTTGACCGTTAGTTTTCCGCAACTTGCGTATTTGGTTGGAACCAAGGCTTTATGATGACT